>JAGFZM010000328.1:1559770-1574573 GCA_017657215.1 Limnothrissa miodon | reverse complement strand
GGGGGGGGGGGGGGGGGGGGGGGGGGGGGGGGGGGGGGGGGGGGGTGAGTGACTCCAATGTTAGATTCTAATGCCCACTTACACGACTGTATAGTCACTCCTTAAATGCAGTTTACTGGATTAGGAGGATTTGCTTGTACCTGAGGTAAGAGGAAAGGGGGTTAAGGGAGAGCTTTTAGAGGTTTAGAGGTTTTCTTGTTCTCTCGAATGTGTGTGTGTGTGTATGTATGTGTGTGTGTGTGTGAGTGTATGTTTGAGTTTCTGAGTGTGTGAGTGGGTGTGTGTGGGTTTGTGTGTATTTTAGATATTAATATGGCTATTAGGGGGACCCTTAGATGACTTTTCTCACAGCTTCTGCCCCTACTTAAAGCCTCAACCCCCAAACCACACACACACACACACACACACACACACACACACACAGACACCTCATATCACTGACAGGGCCTTTGGTGAAGAGTAGTGGACCCAAGAGGCTTCGCTAACGGCTAACGGCTAAAGGCTAAAGGCTAACAGCTACTGTCTCCTCCAGCTCCAGCTAGACTGAGCACGGAAACCCTGGAGGCTGTCAGCGTCTGAAACCCAAGGAGGAGAAAAAGGAGGAGAGGCTCACAATAAGCCCAGGCTCTCAGGAGACAAGAGAGGGTGCTTCAAGTGAATCATTCCGCTGGCTCACTCCGAGCTTGGCTGCCTCTCCATCCTTTTTACTGTCTTTAGTGAGCATTTGCCCACAGGGCCCGCCGCGATTCTTGCTCTGGCAGCTTTCTTTCTCCCCTCTCTTATTTGTCTTTTTTTTCTTCCAGGAGTGGGATGATTCTGATTTTTTTAAAGAGATTTATTTCCAAATGTTAAATGGCCTTGAATCGATCAATTCCTCATTGTGAGTGTAATGACAGTAATGGAGGAGGTGGAGAGAAAGCTGGGGGAAGCTTCAAAAAATGTTACGATTTCGATTTGCTTTTCTTTCTTTTTCACATGGGTACAATAGCATGGCGAAAGGACTTTCAAAAGCTGTTTTAAATTGATTTAAGTTAGCCTTCCTCACATAAAGCTCAGTGTTTTGCAAATATTACACCAATGGCTGGCAAGGGAAGAAGAGAGTGTAGAAAGACATTTAGAAGAAAAGGCAAAAAAAAACAGTGTGTGTTTTGCGTGTGTTTTGTGTGTGTGTAAAAAATAACTCAAAGCTATTGTAAGCATTTGCCCAAGCCTTAGATTCTTTTGTCAGAAAAAAAGAGATCGAGTCTGTCTAGATGTGCTGTGAATCCTTCCTTTCATATGATAAAAAAAAAAAATAAAATACATATATATATATATATATGTGTGTGTGTGTTTGTGTGTGTTTGTGTGTGTTTGACAGAGATAGTCATCGGGCAGAGCAGAGAATAAACAAGTTGGTTTCAGAGAAGACATGAAAGAATGCATGGAGAAATAAGAGTACCCCACTGGTGGAGGAATGGAGGCAGAAAAGGGATGGCCATCGGTGTGGGCGCGGTGAAGGCCATGTCGAATTTCCCACCAACTCCAAACACAACACCAAAACCGGGGCACCTAGGGGAGACTGAGCGATCCATCATTAAACATGCTGGGGACGGCATGGCAGGAGAAGGCTGCCTTTTGAGCCCACAATAGCTTCGGCTTGATCTTTCATGGTCAGAAAAGGAAATCTCTATCTCCAGAAAAGGCCGCGTAGATAAAGCATTTTGAAGAGTGCCTATGCGCAGACAGTTGAATGCAATGTGAAAGAGCCCGTGGAAAAGACTGGGAGAAGTCTGACTCATTCTTACAGCTCCAATGGCGTGTTGCTCCTATGCTGAAGCCGCTCAGTGTCTGCAAATGGCCCCGTTGTTTGTCCATGCTGGTGCTTTTTTTGACCACTGGGGCCTTGTCTGAGCACGGCCCTACTGGGCCTCCATAGGATATTATGTTGTGGCCACCACTCCTCTGGATTCAATTATGAGCAGACAGAGCGCTGTCCAAGTGTTGTTGCTGTACATGAGACAGCCTTTGAGCTGGCACACCAGACCCCAGCGCAGGATAGAGACAGGGACAGAGAGGCCGTCATCTAGCATCCAGTGTCCCGTCCCAAGTTTTTGGACACAGACACTCGTGGGACGGGTGAAGGTAGAGTGCAAAAGAGGAGAGAGTTGGGGATGGAGAGTGTGTTCCTAACTTTTTTTGGGGGTGAGGATAAGCCTGTCAACTCACTCTGTTTCAGAGAGAGAGAGAGAGAGAGAGAGGGGGGAGAGACTGAGAACAAAACACGCAATTACAGAGGCAGCCCCAGTCTAAAGTGATCATTACTACGGCTAATGAGCGCCCTATCTGCGGCTGGCATTAAAGCGGCCGCTAACGAGGGCTTGTTCATCATGGGCGAACTCAAGTCAGGGCATAATCCTATCTCCTCTGCTCTCACTCCCCCAGCTGGGAAACAGCGGGCCGAACGGAGCCGAGGTCTGACAATGGCAGAGTATCCAAACAAGGCCCAAAGAGGCCGGCGGCTCCTCTCTCTTCCCTCCAGCCTTCCCTGGCGGCTTTTTAAACACTGATTCCAGACCAGCCTCTGGGCTTTAATGTATCCATTCTGTCCAGTCTGTCTGCTGGAGTGGGGAGGTGGGGTGTGTGTGTGTGTGTGTGTGTGGTGGCGGGAAGAGGAGGGGGGTGGTGTTGATTGCTCCTACTGGCTGTCCCAACTCGCTTCTGGAGTCAGCAGCAGCAGGAACCTGACACTCCATCACCCCGACAAATGCACGCTATGCGACCACCCAGTCGGCCAGTTACACTTGCTTGCTCACCCAATCACTCAGGCAAACTGGCTCAATCGCTCACTCACACACAATCAGTGGGCACCCAGCTGACAAGCTCATTAGCTTTTGATAGCGCGGGTGTGTTCCTGACACACGCACACACACACACACACACACACACACACAAACTGATTCACTTGCTCACTCACCCATTTGTTTATGTTAAAGTCTCACCTCGTGTGTGGTTTCTCTTTCTTACTCACTAGCTCATTTTGTCCTTGTAGATCATGACAGTAATAACATTCATGTCTGCAGAGCTGCCCCTTCGTGCCCCTTCGGCAACATTACTCGATACGTGTATGTGTCTACTACACGCTTGCTCCAATTCTACTCCATAGTTTTCAAGATGGCATCATTTGGGCTTGAATCAGAATGTTAGGTTAAGCAGAAAAGGTTTGGAAATCTTTTTCACTTCACACTTGCATTTACCCCCACACTCTTTCTTTCACACACACACACACAAGCACAATTACACAGCCTACCATTCATCTCCCCTAAAGAAGCTTCCTTACTCCACCACAAGAGGGCACTGCAGCCAAGCAATTGCTGCAGGTGCAGACACGCAGCTCACAGGCCGCCCTGCCTTGTGATGCTGGGATCAGATAACACAGCTGGAGATGGAGGCAAGGGAAGGGAAGGGGGGTGTTAGCACAGACTCCAAAACATTGTATTATCTGTTTTTCCATTCACTACTGATTGCTTAAATATTTTCATTGGTAAATCCTCCCACGGGGATGGACAACCTATTGCCTTTCCCCCACTTGTCCTTGTGTTTAGTTTCAAATCAAGGCAAAGTTGGAAAAGGAAAGACTAGGAAGATCCAGTGAGGGATCAGAAAAATAAGTTTTGTTTACTGATTTTTTTTTTTTTTTTTAATTGGGGAATTAAATTCTTTTCTCCTGAGGTTGAAGGCATTTGAAGGTGAAGGTGTTTACAATTATCTAGCTTCTTCTCCAAAAAATGAATGAAAAACACCCATTTTTTACATTTAGATTTTATTTCTGAAAGAGACAAAAACGGGAAAGTAATAATGTGTAGGGAATGAAGAATAGAGAGGTGAATGATGAGATGATTTTGAATCTGTTTTTTTTTTTTTTTGCACCTGTGTCTCTCTTGCCACCCTAATCGGATAAGCAAGTCCCCCACTGTTGTTTCATTAAAAACAGGCCTTGATTCATTTCAGCTGAATGGCCTTATGCAATGTTTAATGGTGCGAAGGGAAAAGGGGAGATCAGGAACGATCTTCACAATCTGCCATACAAAAAAGTACTTATCTGATTTGGTGCTGTCCCAGAGAGAGGTTTGACAAGCAGTAATACAGTCGAAAGGTGTAGAATCCTGAGATATTCTCCCAAACCCCATCGGTCTGCAAGGTGGTTTAGCCATTCAAGCATGGCCCACTGCCATTATGGTAAGGAACGTGTCATTGAACAGTCAGCTGGGTTTTGTAGGGGTTGAATGACTATTTCTGAACTTTCGATTATAGGAAGATGCTGTTTTCTTTTTCTTTTCTTTTCTTTTTTTAAAGCCATCGATGTCTTAACACGAAGAACAATGCACAGTAAACTTCAGTACATGTTTTACATGAATGACTGCATCTAACCAGAAGGAAAAAAAGAAACGTGTTCCAAGCACATCTCTACTGGTTGATCCCACAGAAGACTTGCCTGTATCCCTACAGTGATTTGGTGCACCATATGTGGTGAAGTGCATACAGCCAGTTATGTCCCCAGTAGTCTAAACATGCAGGTAAAATAATCTTTACTATGTTTTTTTTGAGCATAGTTACTTAATTTAAATTTATACATTTAGAGACGCTTTCACATTACATTTAAACATATATTTTTGTCACCAATTACTTCAGGGCCAGTTTCCACAAGGAATGACAGCCAAGATTCAAACCCACAATTCCTTGTTCCTTAATCCCTATGTGACTACCCTACCACCCCATTTCACCTAGTCTTACTAGAAATATTTGGAGATGTACCCTAATAACAGACCTAAACACATCTCATCAGTAGTTTAGTAAAAATATTCAGGCTGGGAGGGAAATTCTGAAGACCACATTGCAGCAGCCAGCCAACCACCCCCGTTGTGGCAGAGAGCCGAGCTGTCGGCCTCTCTCTCCCTCTCTCTCTTCTGTGCTCGTTGTGTCGGTGGAAGGAACACTTCCTTAGCACACAGCTCTGTTGTCGGGCCCGGGGGCATCAATAACAGTTTGTCAGGCGTTCAACAAGGCACAACCCTGCCGCTGCTACTGCATCCAAAACAACCCTCAGGCACACAAAGGGGGTCCCAGTCATCCCCTAGATTACTCAGTGAAGGTACCTGACTGTTTCAGCCTCTGACTTCTTTGTCTGGCCCTTCTAGTTTTTGCCTGAGCTCTTAGCTGGCTGCTCACTTTTAATGATTGACTTCATACTTTCAAATCCACCACATTTTGTTTCTGTTGTGTCTTCACAAGTATTTAGCCTTGTGAATCCCATCCTGATTTGAATGTGGTTTCCTGTTTAAACATGCCATCCTCATCCCCCCCCCTTTCTCTAGGACACCCTCAGGGTGCACATAGAGGGGAAGGCAAACGCGATGAGTTCCCGCGATAAGCTCTGTTTGGAGTAGCAGGGCTCTCTCAGGAGAGAAACAGGACACCATAGTATACATTTTAGGTCTAGACATGTTTGATCAGCACCTCTATCAGCTGGTGATTCCATCTCCAGAAGCAACAACAACAAAAAAAATGCACTCTAGCACATTCAGAGCGCTGATATGCGCCCACTCACAGACGCACACACAAATGCCCCCATACACATTTAGAAACATGCAGAGAAATACACGCGCCCCTCTGTTGCATGCTGAAAAACACACACTGACACATGCACGCAAACAATCCAGAGACAACTGTTCTCAAAGGCCATAAATGCCCCATAATTTCACAACATGAATGATCTTAATCTTGCATTGCAGTGTTCTGTGATAGCAGACAAACCTGGAAGTATGGCTAAAGCACCGTGTTGCTCCAGGGCCCAGCCAGCCAACCCTGTGAATCGGCTCCCGCCTACCCACCATCCATCCAGGCTAACCACTCTTCTACCCCACCGCACCCTGCACCTCCCTCCCTCCCCATGCAGTTTGCATACAAAGGAGCTCTAAGCTGGGCTGATCTGATGGCACACACATCTGTGGGTTGCGTTCCAGCAGTGCCATCCAAACCCCGGGTGTGAGGCCACAGATTGTCTCGGTCTCCCGTCTGATCAGGCATCAATAATTGATTGCGGATGCTGGGGCCCGTTCGGCCCTCCGCTGCTGTGTTTCTCCGGGGGTGGTGATGGGAGAGATAGAGGGGAGAACTTGGCACAGGGAAGAGGCCATCTTGTTTCCTGGATGCGCTGACCCTGGCCGTCCTCTATTATTCATCAGCGAGTCACAGATCCTAATGCGTAAGGGTCACAGGGGTCACCTCACATTAGTGTCACATGTTCCAGCGTGCAGCGTGCCAGAGATTGTGCATTTCACGGTAGGCTGCATCAAGCCAGACCCAGCAGCCACCTGATGGTCACAAAATTGCTGTAATATCCATCAGAAGATCTTTTTTTTCACATGACGTCATTTAAGTTTCTTCTTCTACATTGTTTTTCTTCCTTTGTCTTTTTTTTCTTTTCTTTCAACTACAACTTCTTCCGTTTGTTTTATTTATCCTAATACTTTCCTCCAATGACAAAATCTTGACTGTTCTAATCAGTTAGATATAGTTAAATGGGTATATTGCAGGATTCGCTACAATTATGTATCTACTTTGTGTATGCGTGTCCCTACGCATCATCCACAAGTGTCCACAATCCCATGATTCTTAGCGAGCAATGTGGGAGATGCTTCCCCTTGGGCTATTTAACATTATATGAAATAGCATGCCATCGTGAGTCAAATTATCTTATGATCTTTTGATTAGTTGTGAGTATTTGGACATGCAATTTGGACGAGCATGGTGATATGTCTTAACAGATAGTCCACGGAGAGGACATTTTGGTAGGTTCCCATTACTTACAGTAAAGCGTCCGCAGCTGATTGAGTGGAGGTTTGGCCGTGTGGATATGCTTGTATTATATCTGATGGCATCATTTGTGGACTATTAAGCTAATGAATGCACAGTAACTGTGAAATGAGATGAGATTTGGTGTGTAGACTTGCAAACACACACATCTACTCAAACACACACTGACTGTGTGCGCACACTGTCACACAATCCCAAAGACATACACATATCTACACACCGCCAGATCTTGTCCAAACCTCACTTCCATTTGCAATCATCTCTGGGGTGGCAAGATCTGATATTGAAGTAATTTCTACTCTCTTTTTCGCAGAACAATGTTCTGTTGGTCTTGCCAATAAGCGAGAAGAGCAAGCCACTTTAGCGTGACAGTGCTAACAAAGCCGCCGGTGACATCTTGTTGGCGGTGGATAATGATTTTGCCACCCACCACCATACTTCTCATGGTTATCTGCGGCATCAGATCTTGTAGGAGAGAGAAGAAAAGTCTACAGCTGGGACATGTGAAGAGGTTTGTGTGGGTGTTCTTGTGTGTGTGTGTGAGTGTACTTGTGTGAATGTGTGTGTGTGATTTGGGGTTGTTGGGGATTGATAAAGAAGTCACAGCTGAGTAATTTTGGGGGTTGAGGGGGTCAGGCTTGTGTTGTCAGAACAGAATAGGATCAACAATGGGTGAAAGCAGCCCTCTGCTTTAGGACTTGACCCTGACGACCGCTTCTCCTGTCTGTTCTTCTGTCTGTTATCCAGACCACTTCTTCTGTCTTTTGTCCAAACCGCTTCTTCTGTCTGTTCTCTTTTTTTCCTGACCACTTCCCCTGTCTGTTCTCCTGACCACTTCTGTTTGTTGTTCTGTCTGTTCTCCTGACCACTTCTGTCTGTTCTTCTGTCTGTTCTCAAGGCCACTTCTGTCTGTTCTTCTGTCTGTTCTCCTGTCTGTTCTCCAGGTCACTTCTCCTGTCTGTTCTCCAGACCGCTTCTTCTGTCTGTTCTCCTCTTTTTTTCCTGACCACTTCTCCTGTCTGTTCTCCTGTTTTCCCGCTGGCCCACGGCACCAGTTTTACAGAGAAGGCAGGGTCAGAGGTCAATGGTCACATGTGAGATCAATCCTCTTGGTGTGATTTGTACACACCTCAATTTGTCAAGGTGCTGTCTTTTTATGAATCAATTAATACTTTAGCTCAAGAAACAATTAGGATTGTTTACTGTCTGTTAAGGTCTTTGTTTAGATGAGACTACCTTTGCCTGTTATGTGCTATTGGAAGTATTGGTAATAATGATGTTAATTAATGTTTAGACATTGGGATAGTTCCAACCTCTTGACAGGGACTCGAAAACAGCACTTTGCATTGCTAATATAACAGATGGCATCTAGCTTAGCTGTGATTGCAGAACAAGAGTAAACCTCCATATGCGACACTTAAAGGTGCTCTATGAGATGCTCTAGGATTTGAGTATTACAGCACACAATGTTGTCCATCAGGACTGGGTTTTTTTCACTATGTATTCAGGTGGTAGAAAGCTAGCCGATCAAGGGGAGATGCCTACAACTTTAGTCAAAACATTGCGCAAAAAACCTGCAGCATCTCATTGAGCACCTTCAAATAGTCTTCTAGTTAGTTGACTTGGAGCCTGGGTTTAGGGTTAGGGGTTGACTTGAGTTGAACAAACACTTAAGATTGCAGAAGGGGAACCAGCAATAGACCCTTTCAGATCTGTTTTCCCAGCCCACTTCCACTATCATTCTACAACCTTGTGAATGATTGTGAAAAAAAAAACCTGAAATTGTGGGTAAAGGGATGATGCCAACAATCTCCAACAAAGCTCTCTTGAAACTGTGAATAGAATGTCAGCAGTCAGAATCGGAGAAAGAGAGAAGAGAGAGGAACAAATGAAGCAAAAAGAAGAAAAATGAGAGACCAGTGAGAGACCAGGAGGGAGCCAAGGGAGATATAGAGATGCACAGGGATGGTAACTGACATGAGAAAAGTCTCCAAGAAAGAGAGAGAATAACAAAATGACAGAAAGAGAGAGAGAGAGAGGGATGGCAGAGCTCCATCCTGTACAGGGGCCAAGGGCTCACAGCTTTCAGTTGAGTTGACACTTACACTCCTTTTTTAAGTCGAAAAGGAGAAGCAGGCGAGCAAAAACATCCATTAAATGCCGTAATTCCCAATTCACACTGTCCCGCATAGACATGTCACTTTGCCACAAAGCTAGAGGTAGGGTTACACTAGGTAGTCATTCTTTTCCCAATTTAATCTAATGTTGAAAACATTGGATGTAAAATGTAATGTTTTGTGTCACTTGTGGACCGCAGAGTCATCGTAACTGTGGTAACCTTAAGCGGACAAGGTGACCTTGAGCACAGTGCCCAGGGTTTTGGGGTGGTGGTGGTGGTGGTGGGGTGCAGTGGGGTCTCTGCGGCTCTCGTCAGGCGACGCGCTTCACTGAGCACTCCTCCAAGCGCAACGCTCACCTACCTGCAGGGATTTACCCACACTAACGAGAGCAAGCTTCTGCCAGGATGGCGGCCATTAGGGCTGGATTAGAGATTGTGTGGGGGGTGGGGGGGGGGGAGTGAGGGAAACAGAGAGATGGAGAGAGAGAGAGAGACAGAGAAAGAGAGAGAGAAAGAAAGAGATTCAACTAATGGTGCTGGTAGCTGCCAGATAAAGAAATCAGACAGTGGAGCCGTCTGTACCTGGGAGAGCATTGTGATTAGGGAACGACTAACAAATCTTTCCAGACGTACAAGTGGCCAATGGTCAACAGTAATACATCTGTGAAGGTTCTCATTCATTCAGGTTGCGTTAGTCATAGTGTTCAGTTAGGGCAACTGGACTTCTGTTTGAGCTTGAGAAGGTTTCACTTTCCATCCTCAAAGCTTCCTCAGTTCTGACTGATGTTGGAAATACCAGGAGCTTTTCTTTCTGGTGTGTAGGTGTGAACTAGAGGCCTGCACTCCCGCGGGTGTACCGCGTGACCCGCAGGACCCGACGCAAAACAGTGAAATGCGGGAATACATTTTGAAAGCTCATCGCGGGCGCGGGCAGGAGCGGGACTGCACTATGCGGCAGCGGGCAGTAGGATGATAAATTGCAGTCCCGCAAACACAATATGAGTGTAAAATAAAATATACAAATGATTAATGTAGTGCCTAGCATACATAATTTGAGCTGGATATTTTATTTACTGTTACTAAAATCATTAAAACTTGCAGATGTAGCCTACTCAGATAGCAAACGGGCATCGAATCGACATTGGTTGTTGGTTGGAAAGGTAGGTTTCCATCAGACGACCGAAATTCAATGTTGAATCAACGTGGTAGTGGTACACCCGCGGGAGTGCAGGGCTCTAAGACAAACTTCAAAAAGTTCAGCCAATTAAAAGGCCTTTCAGTGAGATAGAAATTAAGCCAACGTCCCTCTTACAGGATTTTTGCGGACGGGAGCGGGACAAAATATTGCAGGTGCGGGCGGGAGCGGGAGTGAAAATTACAATTCTTTGCAATTGCGGGCGGGAGCGGGACAGCACAATGTGGGTGCGGGCGGGAGTGGGATAATTCTGTCCCGCACACACCTCTAGTGTGAACTGTAGACCACACCCCTTATCATGTAATCAAGGATCAGAGGAATCACTCATTAACATAATTAGCATAGTCTATGTGTGAGGATCAAGGATCCCATGAATCACCCATTAACATGAACATCATGACATAGTCAATGTGTGGGCTATGAAGATCACAGTGATCTTGGCTTTCAACATCAGGGCAACCTTTTAACTAGATCATGTGATCTTCATCTTCTTGGCCTATTCAGTCCCAATATCAAACGTGTGTGTGTGTGTGAGAGTGTGTTAATTACTATGGACATGAATGTATGAGTGTGTAATGTACTGTATATGTGTGTGTGTCTATGTGCTTATTTGTCCATGTGTGCTTGAGTGAGTGTGTGTGTGTGGAGGTATTGTGTCTGGCACCTGCGGCTGTCAGAGCCTCTGACACAGTTGGCACAGATCTGTACATATCAGTGGGCCATGGAGGTTCTCTGCCAAAGGATCCTGACTACAGCAGTCAACCCTGGCCAAGGAGCCACCCAACCAGCCAGCTCCCATCCACACACTGTAGCACAGGCCTCCAGCACTAAGACCCATGTAGCTGCAGCAGTATGTCCTTGCCGAGCAGCTGCTCCATGAGCCAAATAACAATGGGTGTTTGCATTGAGCTGCAGTGGTACAATGGCAAAGATGCCCCCCAAACAGCCAAAAAACATCTGGTGTTAGTATTTTTTAAAGATATGCCTGGTTTTATTTGCCTTTAATCTGATAGGACTGCGAAGAGAATGACAGGAAATGAGTGGGAGAGAGAGATGGGGTAGGATTAGGTAATGACCTCGGGTTAGACTCAAACCCAGGTCCCCGGATTCATGGTATGGCACCTAAGCCAACTGAGCCACGGCACCCCATTTGGTATTAGTATTGAGCCGCGGCGGTACAATGGAAGTTCAAGCTACCCAGCAACTGAATCTATTATCATCCATTTTCAAATGTCCAACCAAAATATCTCCAGAACTTCAAAATCTTCAACCAACATAGTACTGTGGAAGTCTAAACTGTGTATATACACATGTATATATATAACTGTGGAATACCGTCTTTCAAGCTGTTAATGTTCAGAAAGTCTTTACTGTGGAAAGCATGTCAAGCATGGGCAGGCATCACTTTTAACAGTTTTGGATTATATTCACTGACACGACTGTGTTTTGTCTTTGTAGGGACTTTAAATAACTGAAGCAATATCATAAATTTATAGTGAACATAAATCGAGGATGTAGGGCCATTGTCAAGACAAGATTATGAAGGCTAAATTCAAGCATTTTTTTTGTTTCTGAGTTCAAATCAAGACAGGAGTCAATAGTCAATAGCAATAGTAATGGCTTGTTTTTAAATTGCATCACGTAATCTTCTACTACAGTGTGTGTTCATTTGTATATCTGTAATATTATGTACACATTTATTTAATCTGTGTTCATCAGTCAATGTCCATTGACAATAATGACTGGTAATAATTTGAACATAATGTGTACTAGGTCCAAAAATTATATCTGCATAGCACTGCAATATTCAGTTTAGGGTGACTATCAGAATGTTTTAAAAAAGAAAACAAAACTAAAATAAAGTAGATTATAATAAAGTAGACTCTACCACTCCATGGTAGAAAAAAATAAGAATAGACCCTCCTTGTTGATGTGTGTCTTACTCTCAGATGCACAAACTTTAGATTCACTTTCTCTCCAGCTCTCGTGGGCGGAATTTAAGGACAAATTAATAAGATGATTCGTTCTTCATTCATGGAGGATGGGTTTCCCAAATGCTCCTTAAACCACCAAAAGATTGCAACTGATTTATAAGTTGACAATATTGGAATAGAAAATGTAAGCAATTAATCAGTGTATCTGTTATTTGAGCACCTGGGAGAATATCACACAGATAAATAGCACAGAGATTACTATCACAGCAAGGGCCCGGTGTAACTGCATTTGGGTCTCTACCCCGACTGTAGTTCACCTATTGAGTACTCTGGCTATAGAGTCTGATCACAACTCTTCATAAGTGTGCTGTTATCAGTATCCAAAAAAGGAATAATAACAGCAATTATCTCAAACTTCCAGATCAAAACAATTAAAAATAACTTCACCTTCACCCTTATACTCACTCATTATGTTCGTCACCCAATGAACTCTGTTACATCTCAGCTTTCAACAAAACAGTACAATTAAACACTTCAAAGCCTTTGCCAGTGTGGTTCGCCTAGGCTGTCAGACTGAATGAGCGACATGTCATGACAGGCCTAATTGTTCCTCAAATTCCCAACCAATACCTCACGAGGTGAACAATATCTTCAGCAGTCTTGACGGCTCACTAAGCTGAAGAAAGGGAAAAAAAAAATGCAAAACAAAGAATTTGTACAAGCAAATGCAACAACTTGACATTTCTTTCTAACCTAGTACCAAAGCACAAAGAGAATGTGTGAACGTGTAAAACAACAAAGATGTTTTTGGCAGAAAAAAAATACATTTGTCACAATTAGCCCAACACACTGTCCAAACAACTGTTATGTGCCGTCTCATGCATGGAAGTGTGTGAAGGCAGTACTCTTAGCCTTGACAGAGGGGGGGTTAGACTGAGTGCATCCAATCATGTTTGTCAGGTCCCTCCTTACTGGCCTGGGGTTAGAGACTCGAGGAGGCCTTAGAGGGAAAGAAGCTGAATATAAGGCAGGTGTCACTCTCAACGGAAGAAGGGCTCCACCGAATCAGGAGCCCAGTGGAGAGAAAAAGGCAATAATAATAATATAATAGTAAGTAGTTTCAGGAAGTTAGGTAATTAATTTCACATGTAGTTTTTGTTTTCATTGGACAATTATTTTATATTTTATATAATTATTTTATTATTTTTATTATTATACAGTGCTAATAAGGCTTATAGGTACAGATTTTGTGTGGACTATTAGATAGATAAATGGTATCATATGCCATCACAGTGCAAAAAGTTGCAAGAACTAGTCAAGTACAACAGCTTACACAATGTATCAAGAAAGACTGCACTTTAGATTTTCTCCAACAATGTCTTGGCTTTTACAGTAAGGCCTCTCAAGGGTTTGCCATGACTCAACATGCGTCTCTTTCCTTTGCCACCTGAATTTGCAAGCCTGAGCACATGATGCGTCATTCACAAGTGGCTTTTTGTTCTGCACGCAGAATCACTGTGTTCGAATAGGAATGCTGCTGTTCAGAACAATCCCAGCAACTGCACTCTCCCCTCAGGAAGCCTGTATCGGCTTTCACCAAGAACACAAACGTAACGAGGCGGATGAGAGAGATCTGGTTGGAATATTGACACTCACATTGCTCTGTTTTTCCATCCATTGCTCTCTTCCTTTCTCTACCTCCTCTTTCTTTCTGCCTTTCTTTCTTACCATCCATCCCCTTTCTAGCCCGCATCCTTTTAGATCCACACTAATTAGGACAACTGAGTAAAACTGGATTACTGATCATCAGTGGGAGAGAGATTGAGATCTTATCTCTAGTGTTTTTAAAGGGGAGATGCAGGCAGCTGATTCTTTATCTGATTGTATACATAGCCTGTAATTCCTATGAAAAAAGGGCTTGGATGTTTGAATTAATTGCATACTGTGCTTATGCAGGTTAGAGAAAGACTGGCCATTGAATACAGGCAATTGCAAGTATCTTTTGAAGGAGGTATTTTCTTTTAAAGTGAGGATTATGGAAGACTGACATACAAGTGACATTGTGGCATTTTACCTAAAGTCCATCAAGTGGGGAGATACAGACATATGCCTAAATAGTACATATTTGACAATCAAGGTATGTCCAAGCCCATTAAAATGACACAGAACTACTGAACAAGGGCTATCATGATACCTTCAAACTCAGTATATACTCAGTGTATATACATGAAACTTGTGGACTCTGTTCTCTATAAAAGAACATGGAGCTGAGGGGTGATGGCAACTCAATTTGAGAATTTTTTTTTTTTAAACCACCACTTTTTTTTTCTATTTAAACGCTCGTCTCTCTCCAGCCTCCCACAGCCTGAAGCCAAACAGCACTTGTGTTCTGCCACGGCACATAAACACGCACAAAAGAAGTTATTAGCGTAGATGCAAATCAAATTACCAGCAGTGTAAACTGCTTTTCCTCCCTGCTCTGTGGTCTGTAATTACTCAGGCTTATGGGCCCATAATGAATGCTAATGACGTGCCGTAGTTACCGTCATCACACACGGGGCCTCCACAGGACCCTCACTCTCTCAGTGCAGCCTACTTATACAGGACCAGCACGGACTCAGTGCAGCCTACTTACTGTATAGGCACCTTTACTCTCTCAGTGCAGCCTACTTATACAGGACCCTCACTCTCAGTGCAGCC
>JAGFZM010000328.1:1545258-1559760 GCA_017657215.1 Limnothrissa miodon | reverse complement strand
CTCTCAGTGCAGCCTACTTATACAGGACCCTCACTCTCAGTGCAGCCTACTTATACAGGACCCTCACTCTCTCAGCGCAGCCTACTTACACAGGACCAACACTCTCTCAGAGCAACCTACAGGGCCCTCACTCTCTCAGTGCAACCTACTTATACAGGATGCTCACTTTCTTAGTGCAGCCTACTTATAGGCAACCGCACTCTCCGTGTAGCCTACTTATACAGGATCCTTACTCTCTCAGTGCATCCTACTTATACAGGACCCTCATTCTCTCTGTGCAGCCTACAGGAGCTTCACTCTCAGTGCAGCCTACTTATATAGGACCATCATTCTCTCAGTTCAGCCTACTTATTGGCACCTTTACTCTCTCTCTCAGTGTAGCCTACTTATACAGGACCCTCACTCTCTCTGTACATCTTAGTTACAGTTACTGTCTACTTTCAACATCAGGCAATGTCTCAACAGCCACTGAGAGTGAATCTGGCATTGGCATGTGATCGTGGTGTTGTATAAAAAAGAAACATCTTGTCATTTCTAGCATTTCTCTGTGCTATCGATCCACCCTGGAATGTGTTCTTTTTAGCTTTCAATGCAGCTAAATGGAACCAGAATACCAAGTGAAATTAAAAGAAATGGAGCATTCTTCAAAATCCTTCAGCCCTCAATACCTCAGGTGAAAGAGCACAAAGTCCTGACAATGGGAGTCCATTTCTCTTCCACAGTCGACTTCAGTAGACTGACTGTTTGGCGCTGCACGTATACAGACTGGGTGGCAGTGTTCTTCCATTTATTTCCACTGTTACAAAGCCCCATTGCCGGCAAATGAAACAGACACAAATTTGAACTCAACAATGTAGGTTCAGCCTTGAGAACCATTCAATGTGTCTTCATTTTTTCTGCAGAATGAAAAGCATAGTGTGTGTGTGTGGGTGTGTGTCCAAGATCTTGGTTCTGCGTGACTGATCAATGTTTGTCCTCCCAGTTTTGATGTACCGAACGATAGGCAGGCCAATTGTTTAATGTTCTCTTCCAAACCCACACCTCTCACCTCAACTCTCTCTCTCTCTCTCTCTCTCTCTCTCTCTCTCTCACACACACACACACACACACATAGTGAGAGAGAGAGAGAGAGAGAGAGCAAGAAGGACAGAGAAAGTGCTGAAGAGTGAGAGAAAATTGTGTGCATAGAAAGAGAAAAAAACTCATTTGGTGTGACAGTCAGGATCTATTGAAGGTCTTTTGAAACTGAGAGGTCAGGATGGTCACCATGCTACTCTCACTCTCTCTATCTCTCTTTCTCTCTCTCTCTCACTCACACACACACACACATACCATACACACACACACACAGGAGGTCCAAGGTTTCTCTCTGGGCTGTCATTATGGGGGCGAATATCATGTCTACCACGCAGGTATTTGCTAAAGCCTTGTAACTCCAATGCGTATAATGAAGATGTAGTGGACAAAACACACTGTAGAGTCAAGGATATTATAAAGATGCATCACTCTGATAGTGAACTGTATTGATAATGGCAACAAATAATTGAATTGAATTCAACTAATGAGGTGACTTTTCTTCCTTCCTAACACACAATACTATTCGAACATAGTACACCACACTCTCAAAGACAAAGGTGCCAGAAAAGCCTTTGAAATATCTAAAAACTTTCTGTAGAGTTGTTGAGCAAGATATTATTGATATCTTGCCTTTACATCTGTGCCTCAGCAAAGAGGAAACAAAAGCCATTAAAGAGTTGGCAGATGATACAGAAATCATAATAAAACCGGCTGATAAAGGGGGGGCTATAGTCATCCTGAATACTGTTGACTATGTAAAGGAACTTATCGTCAGCTAAATGATGATCAATTTTATAGAAAGCTTCAGAATAATCCCACTACTGATTTCCAAAAGATAATTTGGGATCTCACTAGTCAAGCCTTGAATTTGAATATCTGAATAAAAAGTATCCAGTTACTCCTGTATTTTATATGGTCCCTAAGATTAACAAAAGCCTTACAAGCCCGAAGGGTAGACCTATAATGGCCAGTAATGGGTCATGGGTCACTCATTCTCAAGTTTAACTTTTTTTCATTCCATCAGGGAGAGTATTTTTTACAGGTCAAGGGAACAAGCATGGGGAGCAGCTTTGCCCCCAGCTATGCTAATCTATACGTTGGGTATTTTGAACAACAATACATCTTTAATGAGAATACCAATCCCTTCTATCAGAATATTATCAGACATTATTATATCTTGACAATGTCCCATGCCTTTTTAAAGGTACACAAGCCCAACTGGCTGAATTTACAACTTTACTCAATACAATGAGTCCAGATTTAAAAATTTCAGTGGAATTTGACTATAAATGTGTACATTTTCTGGATATGTGGATTAAAATAGAGGAGGAGAACTTTTAACCTCTCTCTACCAGAAGGAGATCGTAATACACTCCTTCTGGCTAGCAGCTCACACCCTAAGACATAAAAATATGGCCTCCCAAAAAGCCAGTTTTACAGACTGAGACGTATTTGTCATTCTACTGAGGACTTTATTGAGAATGCTAAAGATGTGAAACAACGCTTTGTGGCTAGGGGATATCCCTCAGCTTGCATTGAGGAAGCATACAATACAGCTCTATCTACATCTCGAACTGACCTATTAAAAAAGAGTGTGAAAAGGGACAAGAAATTTTCAGTTTCATGTATCACAGCCTATAGTCCATCTGCCCATATGATTAAAAAACTATTAAAAAGTATTGGCCTCTAATCAAAGATGACCCCTCCCTTCAAGATAAATTCAAGGAGCCACTCTTATTTGTGTTTAGACGGGGCCCTAATCTCCGTAATAAGGTAGTGAAGGCTTTTATACATACAGAACATAAGCAAAGCCTCTTGGCACAACTTAAAGATGGAAACTACCCATTGATAACTACATATTGATAAGAAATTGTGCCAAAGGGAATTGTTTTGGATACACACCTTGGACTTGGTTTAAATATTGATTTTGATATGGGTGTGCTACTGTAATACAGTTATGGATTAAATTAATTGCATTGTATGATGACTAAATGTTTGATGTTAATGCATCTCTGTACTCCTGGTTGTATCAAACTCTGTTTGTTTTGTTTGTTGATAGTGTTTTTGATATTGTTTATTACAATTGCACACTTGAGGTGGATATTGTTCATTTATATTCACCTAATTTATTTAATGTAAACCACTGACATGTATTGGACTACAAAGATGTCTACTGAACTACAAATCCCAAGAATTAATGAGTAACCTCAGACAGGTGTGTGTCTTTAGGTGATTACACTGATTGAACCTTAGATACTAAATGAACTGGGCCCTGTTTCACGATAATGCACACTGTCCGTGCGCAAAGAAGACTCTAAAGATTTATCTTACAGAAGTTGTTTACTTTTGTAAGTGTGTTCCCCAAACCATCTCTTACGAGTCTTCTTCACTACGTTGTTCTTAAGTACATCTTAAGAGGCCAAATACATGTTTCTGGTATCGATCGTTGTCATTTACACCTTTTTGAGCATCCGTAAAGTTTGTTTCATGCCCGTTAAAGTGCCAGTGTCAACAAAAAATATGCAATTTAAAATGACGTGTATTGGTGAAATCTTTTTAGAGGGGTTAAAAGACAAAGAAAATTATTTTTTTGGTGATTTATTTACGTTTTATAAAATAAAGCACAAAATGCAACACAACCATGTCGGATCTTCCATAGCAGTAAATATACACATCTAAGACAAAAATTATATTTTCTAAGCTCGAGTAAGTGTGTGATTAAGCTAAAAACTGCCTGAACGTAAGCTTAAGAGTGGTCCAGACCAACCTTACGAACGTGTGACTTACGTAAGATATACTTAGCCTACGAACGTGTCGGGAATTGTGCCATAACGTTAAGAGAGAGGCTAAGGGATAACTTACGAACGACTTAGCGATAAGAAGGTTTTGGGAAACCGGGCCCTGCTCTGTATGTGGTGTGCAATGTCCTGATGAAGGTCTACGGACCGAAAGCTTGGTAATAAAACACTTTTTTTGCATGGATCTAAGTGTGCGGACATTTCTTTTTTAGATGTAACACACAATACTTAACATGAATACAAAAATCTGTTACTTTTACTCAATGCCCCCCCCCCCCACACACACACCCACATACACACATAATAACATTGTACACATTTGAACACTCATACAGACGCAGATATAGAATTACTTCAAGACCTTGTTGACAGAATTGAGCTTTAAGTGTTTCGTCAGACTGTCTTTACATGTACAGTAATTATGAGCTGCACTGGGCTTGAAGCCAGAGATCCCTTGGGTGAATTCCTCACACAATTCTCCCTCTTTAGCATAAGATGATCAACATGCATGGGTGCGTGCGCACACACACACACACACCACTGCACAAAGCACTCTGTTATGTGCCAGGGTACTTGTTTACAATACGAAGCACCTGGTTAATAAACACCTTTTATTTTATTTTACAAAAAAAATTGATACATTCTCGTAAACCGCTTTGCTGAAAGCAATTTAGAAGGGGCTGACAGATGTGGCCCCTGTGACTATTGAGACCAATGAGCTCTCAATCAAATAAATACCTTTAACTTGTGGATGTCTTTTCTTCTCCTTTGTTGTTGGCATGGAGGGTATCCAGAAAGCCTGCTCTGTCACAACCCAAACCTCCGTAAAAAAAAAAATGACGGCCGCCAGCTTTCTTCAAAACAAATGAGTCCCACTAGCAGAGAGAAGCTGGAAGAACCTTTGAAGACCTGTTCAGTTATTTTCAGGGTGAGTGTCTCTCTCTCTCTCTCTCTCTCTCTCTCTCTCTCTCTCTGTGTGTGTGTGTGCAAGAGGGTAAGAAAGTATGAGCGATTGAGTTTAAATGTTTGTGTTGTTTCACTCTGTGTATGTGTGTGACTGTGACAGACAGAAAAAGACATACACTGATAGCCAGCCGGGAAAGACTGAAGGGCAGGACAAAAATAATAGAAAGAGAAAAAGAGAGAGAAAAAAATACTTGGTGAGAGAGAGTGGCTGAAAGGTCAACTCCAGCCTGGATCATAGAGCCTAGAGCAGAGCACAGCAATGAGAGATAAAGTGCCTGGTGACAAATATCAATTACAGTCTGACATTTCCACCAGAGACAATGGTCTGTGAAGAGTCCAGGTAAGGGGAGTCATAACTGGTCATTGCTTCAGCAGTTCCTCTCCTATCTTCCTTCTCCTCCCTTCCCAAAATCCCTCTTTATCTCTCCCCTCCACCAAGTCTCCTCTTCCTCAGAAATCCCTCCCTCACACTTCCTCTCTCCCTCTCTCAATCTCTCTCCCCTTCCCAGTTATTTTTCCCTCCTGTGCTGTGGATGATCTCCTTTCCCTCACCAACCTGCCAGCATTAAAACAAATGTCCTATCCATGCTCAGTCTGGCCAAGCTACTGTATTACTCAACTTCTGGGAGACGGGCATAACCTGCGTCCATCAGATGCCTCTGTATACTACTTGACGAATCTACAACCAATCAGACCACTCATTCCGAAGACGTATGTGTAAGCTCGTTTCTCATTGGTTCCCACGTTTTTGGGAAACAGAAATGCTCTATAACGGCAGCTTAACCAGACTGACTTTGCTCGCAAAATCGAATGTAGCCCTTGAGGAAGTATGGGCGGGCCCAGGCTAGTGTCAACACATATCTTGAACATAATCAGAGAATATGTAGATTGTCTGTAGGAGATGAAGCGAAAATGTCTAAAAAGTGTGACAGTGCCTGCCACTTTGTTCAGGTTTTGGCAGCTACTAGGAAAAAGGGAGGAATGGTTCTGGAGCAAGGCAACAGGTAGCTGAAGGCAAGAAGCTTGGAGCACAACCTGGTCAACAGGTATGTTCTTTTCCACTATCTCTGGGTGATGCACAAACACAGTCTCTACAGGCTTTACTTTTAATGCTCAATAGTCCATCAAATTATGACGGCCTCAGTGGCTGACCCAAAGCAGTGTCTTGATTGGCATCAAATGTCCAAGGAATGGTTTCCATGAGTGAACACACAGTAGTGGAGCACGGATAGAGTCCTGTTCACTAAATTTACAGGGGATGTGACATTGCAATCACAATCCGTTAAGAGCCCTTGGACTTGTCATTCATGAAGCATAATTGAAAATCATAAATGGTGTTTCATTGTAAAATAAAAAAAAACCCAAAAACATAATGTTAGTTTCTAGTCATTGCTAACCTGAGAGGTCTAACATGAAACTTAATGATTATCCCCAGTTAAAATATCTAGGCCACAGCTTTTCTCTTCACACCTTCACAGCTCTTCTGCACAAAAATCACTACCCAGCAAAAACAGAGACTAATGACTACACTGCTGTCAGTGTGGTAAATGGAGGCCTTGCCTCTGACACATGAGACAGTGCACACAGATCAAACATAGCCGTCTTCAGCTGTCTGTTTAATACTCAAAGATATCAGCTTATCTACAAACAAATATGACTTACCGGTTGTCTGTACTTGACTCTACTTGACCTGACAGTATACTGTCCTGGCACTAAATGTTGTGTGTCTGTGCCAGTTACAAGGTTCAAGGTTTGTGACATTTGCTTTGCCATTTAAACTTTTTAGTTACCCCAATGATGTATAGGCATGAGGCATGCGCTAAATGTCCACAGGCCGGAGAGTGCGTAGCTAAGTCCTTTTAAGCATGTGGGCCAAAATTGAATAGGTTTCAAATGTTAAAGGTGAAAAAGCCTAATAATGGATTGCCTGTTTTGAGTCCCATTGTTCATTTACCTGTCTGACTATTGGTGCTGTCAATTAATTATAAAAAAAAAAAAACATTGTTAGAATGTATAATGAATTGCTTCTAATGGTGATTAATTTGTCTTTGTTAATGAAGCTGTTAACTGTAGAATACAGTACTATATAATGTCAGATTTAGAAGGATGTCAAATTAAACTTTGAACACAGATTCCGCATAAAAGAAGCAATCAGATTTCTCAGACATCATTAACTGGAGTCATTAACTGCACATTTCAAATAAATTTCATGAAGGTCTACAAAAATCGAATGATCTGTGTACATTTCAAAAAGAGAGAGCGACAAAAAACATCACTCACATAGAAAGGAGGGAGAAAGATTTTAACACATTTTTAAATGACCCGTTTTTTTCTCCTTCCTTTTTGCTATCTCAAGAGTGAAACCAGTGGCTGCATTAGGTCATTCTGTTTATTTTGAATCCTTAGTCTTTATTGTACCTATAAAACTGAGCTTAGCCCAGCCTCTGAAACTCAATGAGCCTCCAATACGTCACCATGTCTTTGCATTTTATGACCAAGTACCCCGTTTACTCACTTGTATTTCAAGCCTATAGAGGTTCAATGGCCACCCCAGTGTCAACTCATTATATTCACGGTGTGTGGTTTTGTTTTCTTCACACGTGCATTTCCACATGAACTGTCCGTGATGTCGCTGCCACCGTTGGCCATCAAATTATGTTTAGTAAAATACAGTATAAGTATGTTACTCTCTGGAAAACAAAGAAGCTTTATTGACTGAGGTATCAAAAAAGTCAGGTAAAATATACTGTATATAATAATGTTCATCAATGTTCAAAGATCATTGAAAAACAACAGTGATGCCTATATACATGGAGGGCACTCCAGCCTTGTTAGTGGCCATTCAGTCATCTGAAACTGCAAATGAATACACACACAAACATACAGTATAGACTATGGACTTAAAAATAAGTCTTGTTGACGACCTTGTGTGTGTCCCTCAGTGGTTCATCAATCTGCTTTTGAAAAGGGACAGGCTGATTATTTATTTATTTTGACATAAAGTGTGCAGCCACCATTATTGCTATTGTCATAGAACACTGAGCGTGGTCATACATAGAGGCAAAACTTAATGGGTTCAGGACATAATGGCTGCAAATAGCCATTCAGTTCCATTCATAGCTACACACACATTAAAAAAAAAAAAGAAAACAAAACTAATGGGAAACAGAAGAATATGGTTTCCCTGAACAGACTGAATAAACCAAGGTAAAAGGCAAAAAATGATTAAATAGCCTACTTGTACTTAAAAATAAAGATGCTTTTCTTTATGTCATTTGGGAGGGGGCGGGGGGAGTCCTGCCTGATTATAATTCTGCTGATACAAGCAAGTGCAACCTCGGAATCAATGGGACCACTCAAGGACGGTCCGGCATCTGAATATGTGCATGAGACATGGCCCATTAAACATGAGCAATGTTGAATGGAGGCAGAGTGGAGAATTATGTCTACTAGAGTGGCAGTTCATTGGGAGCCCAGGCCGACGGGAGAGCATGACTGCACGTGGAGGAGTCTCGTGGCCTAATGACGGTTACTTCAGACCAGAATCCCACATACAGGTGTTGGATTAAGCTACACCTGTGTCGGGACTGATTGAAGTCCAAGTCCAGATGACGAGATAAAGTGACTTTTTTTGGCAACAATCACTCAAGGTAGAAATGGCCTATGAAATGTTGACAATACAGAATAAAACTCCATGTCCCAATGCATATAATGGAGGGTCAGTGAAGTGGTGAAGCTTTATTCATTCCAATGGTCCTGCCTACGTTATCAGGGTGCATGGTGTTATAAAATGAAGATTTAAAATCTCAATCTGTTCGCCTGGAACTTCATGAAGGTCCAAATTAACACAATAATGGTTTGCAAAACATGAAATGAAACCTGTGTCATGGTCAGCCCTTTGTTTTGTATTCTCAGTATTTGACAAAAAGGGTTTCTCCAAAAATGGATGCTACTGCTCATGGGCCACATGTTTTTGGTTAGAAATATATATTTTTTTACTTCTTAGAGGTTGTTTGTCAATACATTTTTCATCCACCTCACCTTTTCTGATTCTTCACAAGCAAGTGGAACCTCGGAATCAATGGGACCACTCAAGGACGGTCCGGCATTTGAAATGTGCCCATTAAACATGAGCAACATTGAATGGAGGCAGAGTGGAGAATTATGTCTACTAGAGTGGCAGTTCATTGGGAGCCCAGGCCGACGGGAGAGCATGACTGCACGTGGAGGAGTCTCGTGGCCTAATGACGGTTACTTCAGACCAGAATCCCACGCATAGCCATCAGTGCAATTCATAGATGTGGCCCTGTCTATCCTTTGAATGGTTACTTTCTGCAGTTAAAACCTCTAGGTGTACACTATATGATCAGAGGACTAATTAACAGCATCACAAATTAGACCATCTTTGATCATTGAGGGCATGAGCTCACCACCACACACACACACACACACACACACACACACCATATCAGAAAACTTCCTGATGATGACTTTGTTTTTCATCTGAAAACAGGAGATATCATACACGTGAAAACTGAGGGGAAAACCCTTTCAGAGATACAAATTCACTTCCAAAGGTGAAAAAAAATGTAGGTGTGGAAATTGCAAAATGATTGCCTTACTGCTCAAGAGCACAAGACTAAAGACCTATTTGGCGCCTAAAGTTCCCTCTGATTAAATATTCATCATTTTTGTTTCCAGGGTATCTTTGTTGGGTCCTCCTCCACACATCATTGTGATCACTGATGTCTCCGCACTCGGAAAATAGTTGGAGCAAAATAAATATATAACAATGACAATGAGCGAAGTTGTGGTGGGGGGTTGATTTTAAGACTTCAAAGGCTCTGCTATCTTTGGTGCATGTACGCAGTGTGTGCCTTCAGTGCGTTGAGGAGCCCTTTTTAATGATTCCATGGAAGATTGCCACATCGACAAGCCTTCCTGCAATAAATAAAATTAACAAACATTTCTGTAGGGTCTGTTCAAAGGGAAAGAGAGCCCAATGTTTTTTGTCCCGATAAGTGGTCTAAACATCGCACCCCAGCACCCCCCCCCCCCCCTCCACCCCACACCCTTACCACCACCACCCCTTTTTCCGCTCTCTCGTGATTAGTCTAATCCAGTGAGAAGTGCGTGCAAGGGTTTTGATTGAGTCAGCCACCGTGGCCCCCCAAGGGGACCCTGCTGATAAGTGCCTTTACCTTTCACCTCCGGAACCCCACGCACGCCGCCCAGGCTAATCTCATTTGAACCAGGAAGGCATGCTCAGGCAAGGGGAGCCGCGATTAGCATCCTCCCTGTTCAGGGATTCACTCGTGGCTCTCTCTCTCTCTCTCTCTCTCTCTCTCTCCTTCTCTCTGTCTGGCTTTAGACTGGCTGTCTTGCACTCGCTCGCAGTCGATCGTTTTCATTTGCTTTTGTTGTTTCATCTCTGTCTCCTTATCTCTCAATATCTTGAATCCTCCTCATTATCCTCACACGTTCCTTTCTCATCTTTCTAGCTCCCTCTTACTCCCACGCTCTCTCTCTTCAACCAGACTGGCTCTACTCACCTGGGCCATGCAGAGCGTGTTTGTTGATCAGTCTGTGTGTTTTTAGTGTTGGTGTGTGAGTGTATGGTGTCTCTCTCTCTCTCTCTCCATCACTCTCTCATTCTGTGTGTGTGTGTGTCTGTGTGCACGCCTGTACATGATTACAAAATGCAGGCTTTACTCCATACAGCAGCGGACAATCAGCATACCAGCCTCACCTCCCTTAATGAAGGTATAACCATGGGAGATGGAATTAAATAGAGTGAGACCAATCAAACATGTCAGGAAAAGAAATGTAATCATTTCCCTTAAAATAAATCTTCATGACTGCAGCGGAACGCACTGCAAAGCAACAATACAGACAGCTTGGCCTGGGAGGTGTGAATGCAGAATGCAGGCACAAAAATGCACATTTCATTTAGGCGCCAACTACTTGACATATCAGTGATTTACAGCACAATCGAAGCCGTATTGTTGGACGTCAGTCATTCTCGATGGGGGCCTTAAATGACATCGGCCCACTATCATTTAAAAGAAGTTCCCTCTAGAGCCAGCACCAATAGCTTTCTTCCAGCAAACGATTAATTGCAGCTGGCTTTTTTGAAGCGCTAATCCCCTTTGTTAAGATTGATGTTGCGTTGGGGAGAAAAGGGATGGTGAGGAGATCTGAACCGCTGCCCACAGATTTAATTACCTTTTCGCAGGTCCTGTGCATTGCTTCCCCATCTCTGCTCACCTGTGTGTGTGTGTTCGTGTGTGTGTGTATGTGTGTGTGTATTGGAGTTGCACAATGATATCCCTTTCGCCCAGAAGATGTAGACATTAAGATACCAACTTTTTTAGGAATTTATTTAAACTCCAATCCACCTTCTGTGACACATAGACAAATAGAACAGAAGCAACGGAGCCTGCAGGAAAGAATCACCTACAGTGTGTGTGTGTGTATGCACGCACACAGAGACATGCACCCACAATTCACGCCATGTCTTTAATTACATAAATGTCAAATACATATTTGGCATGTCTTGACCACTGTCCATACAGGGTAAAACAGGCACGTTTGACTGGCCCGACTGAGGGGTCACTTGCAGGTCATCCCTGTGAGCCTGACGGGTGGGACAGGTGACTGCTAGAGTGGAGAGCAGGTGTCACGCCATCGACGGTGAACCCCGCCAGGAGTGCCATCACCCCGGACACCTGGGCTTCAGTGGGGATGAAAGCGCCACGATGCTTCTGATCACACTCCCCGGGAGAGGCCGCCGCGCAACTGACAACCTGTCAGCCTGTCAACCAATCAGTGTCAATGAGTGCCATTTCAGCCAATAGAGAGGGACATCTCACTTTCACCTTGGTCGGAGGAGAGGTGTGGGGGGGAGGGGAAGATAACATTATTGATTCTTTTGCTCAACTGTTTGCTTCATTTTGTTATATTACAACAGATTTGTTCGGAAAAGGTTTAGGGACCTGGTGTGTCTTCCGGATTTCCGCCTCTGACAAGTCTGCATTTACTTAGGACGTGAAGTAATGACTTGTGTTGTCATTGACAATGCTGGTGAAGTGAAATGTCTGTCATTCACTCTGGGCCAAAAAGATCACATGCAAAATCCACAGTTAATAGACTTTACTTGTACAGTAGGCACATGAAGCAGACGTCATAGGCAAAGCAAGATGAATGCTAAATACTCTAAAGCAGAATGTGGTAAAAATATGAGACGGATTGCCTTTAGAGGAAAGAAGTGGAAAAACAAAACAAAAAAACTGAGAGGGGGCGGGGGCTGTTCAGTATATTTATTGGCTGACCAGATCACTCTAAATTTTGTAGAGATCACACTGACAAACTTGTCACGTTAATCTGAATAGTAGTGATGGTCATACCTTTTTTCAAAGTGCTGAAAAATTGCAAGATGTGATATAATGATTAATATAGTGGTATAATATAGTTAGTTTCAATATAGTCAATTCAACACATGCAACCCACACTGTTTTTCACAAAAACAAACTATTGATGTACCATTTTGGAAATGGTAAGCTGAGGGTATCTTTTGCAAATAGGTCCTGTAGGCCATAATTAATGTTAAATATGTACAAATTAAGTGTATGGAGTATACATTAGAGTGGACAATAGTATAATATACTCTACAAGTATATCATCTATAAGTAACATGTATACTTTACAAGTAAAGAGTTCACCACATTAAAGAGTGTTTAACCTGTATGGCATGGCCGTGGGAATGAGCCAGATATACAGTATGGCCCATGGTTTTGTATTGTATACAGTACAATACACACAGTTAATCACTCCAATAGGAAAGAACAGTATGAATGGAAGTGGAAGTTAGTAGGTAATGATCAAATATACAACAGACTGTTTTTCATGTTCAAAGATCATTGTGGAAAATCCTAGACCAGGTCATGGCCAGGTCTTGTAGTTCGAACAATTTGTAAAAAAGTGTCAACACTAGAGTACAGCATCTTTTGCCACTTTTCAAAGATGGTCTTCATTGTGTGTATTAGGACTTGCATTCAAGGAGGGCACAATGAAACCATCCTGTTTGTCCAAGGTAGGCTGTGCTTGTGTGCATCAAGTGGTAGAGGGACAGGCAAAGACAAAACCTCTCTGCTGACCTGAAGGGCATGTCATGGTTTATGCTTTACCTCTGAAGCACTGTTTCATGGATTCATTGCCTTCATCTGAAGCCAGTCATTTCATTGGTGAAGTTTTAGAACGGTCTTTTTGTATGGCCCATGGCTGCTTTGCCTTTTGGTTAAAGATTCCTTTGCTCTCAATTTAGTTTCAAAATGTAAAAACAGTGGTATAGCCTATTTAATTAATCTGAAGAAGTGTTTTGTCTAAATGTTGTCTTGTTTGAGCTGTCTGAAGATCCAGTACACACCTTGAGTAATCTTTCTCTATAATTAAGAAATTAAACAAACCTCTAAAAACTTTTAGCTGGAGTTCCAAATTTCCTCTAATGTTTCTCTAATAAAATGAAGGTTCGACTAATGTGCTTCCCCCAAGAATAACAGTATTTAGTGGGGAAATATTTTTTAATTAGTTTACTATTTTTTTTACTCGTTCAGGAACTTAAAACTGTCATTTTGATATTTCTCTAACCATTTCAGCCAATTAACATCCAGTAATCCACTTTTGCCCCAAATAATTCAATACAAATGTAAATATGAATTTAAGAAGAAACTAAACTCTTAATTTCTCTTCTCATTTATTGATTCCCAATTTGCATCAAAGTAACCCTGATTATCGAAGCTAGTCAAATCATTACAATTCGTCCAGAACGATATTGGGGAATTTGATAAATGCGTGCTTGTTTGATTATTATTCTTTTTTTTTTTACTGTCAGGCAATAATAGTTAACTAAAGTAAGAAGTATAATTCTCTATTTGTTTTAGTTTAAATATGTGCTCATAACTGCTTAGTGTTGTCAGATGTGTTATATGTGTAACAACTCGCCCACCGCTTTCTGAATTTACTGGCAGGTTATGGTTCTCTCTCCCTCGCATATATACGCGCACGTTAATGTATATTATGAGCAATGTATCGAGCATTTCTGCAAAACTGTGTGTGTATGTGCGTGTGTGAGCGTGCGCGCGCGCCTGAGTATGTGTGTGTGGCAGGGGATGTATGCACTTCCTTTATATCAGTCGGAGGGGAATAAAGCCTCTGTGTAAATCACTTTCCCGACTGGAAGCGCACATTAAACAGCCGTGGTATGATTCCTTTTCTCTCAGCATATCCCTTCCCCATTTCCTTATCAGCTCGTTCACCATTTCATTTCTTTCAAATGAGAATTCAGGGACCCCCAAATTCAAGGCCGGAGCTTCAAACAACGGGACCGGGCTTTACTTTTCCTCTGTCAAAATGGTATCCCAGATCCAATTTCAGATAGACGGGGGGTTTAGCAATGATGCTTTTTTAGACTTAGGGGACAAGAGACAATAGTTAATATTTTGAAATGAGATCAGCCTTCCCTGCACCTGCCAGCATATTCAACCATTCATATAGAATATTTTGTACATTAAGTTTGTGATAACGAAAATAGGCTAGCCAATGGGATCTATTGCATGTAATAATAATAATAATAATAATAATAATAATAATAATAATAATAATA
>JAGFZM010000328.1:1489791-1545248 GCA_017657215.1 Limnothrissa miodon | reverse complement strand
TAATAATAATAATAATAATAATAATAATAATAATAATAATAATAATAATAATAGCCTAATAATAATGGTAAAATAATATAACTATAATGCCTATTGGCTACAGCTAAATGTTTGTAGCGTGTGGCATGCCAGTTAGGATGGTGGCTGATTTTCTTTAAAGAACTAGGCTACGCTGACTTCAGTAGGAGTTAAATAGAAAATTAGCATGGCAAGATGCAGTTAGAGATTTGTACCCGACATATCTTACTCGGCTCTATGCCAATGATTTCAGGGTGACATTAAGAGACAATGATGCAAATGACCCATGGCATTCAATTAAAAGTGTCATGTCCTTCTACTTTTGTTTCATGTGTTTTATGTTTTCCACTAAAGTGTTTCAGGAAAGAAAAGCGCCTTGTGTCCCCTCCTCATTGACTTTTATCACTAAATTAAGCATATAAATGACCTGAAAGCACTGGCTGTCGCATTAAATTAAATAAAATAAAGAACAATTATCCTCTCTTTTTCTCTGATCTCCCGCTGAAAGCAGTCCCGGGGAGATAAGGCAGATTGAATTGGTCTGTGGGAGCAGAAACCCTCTGTTGTGTTCAAATAAAAACGTCTAGGAGAAGAGTTTAGGAGAGATTTAGGGCGTCTATAATTTCAAATCATAATTTCGCCTCTATTATTTTCCCTTGGCGCCGTGTGTGCATTGTGTGTGTGTGTGTGTGTGTGTGTGTGCGCGCGCGCGCGCACGGCGTTTAAAAAGTAATTTTTGTTTTCATTCGTTGAGTAACATATACTTCCAAAGACCAAGCGTGCCAATTCAGTATAGCTGAAATGATCACAGTTGATTAATTGCCATGAAGGGGGTCATAAATTAACATCTAATTACACGGCCTCTTTCTCTCTCTCTCTCCTTCTTTCTCCCACACTCTCTCAACTTAACTAAACGTATTAAGTCGATTATCATTCACAATCATGTATTTCCATGTGACTGTAGGCCCGATGCATAATCATAGGTAACAACTCATAATTCATAAAATGCTAATATCTCTCACTGAGGGAGACGGAAGAGAAAGACGTGGGAAGAGAAAGGTAGAGGTCTACTGCTCTCTATTAGTCTAATACGGGTGTGTGAATTAACAACAAAGGCAATCCTTCTCTTCTTTCAAGTCGGAAGAATTATTCCACATTTAGGCTGAAGTGGGTTTAATTTGTGCCTAGTTGATTGCTTTAAGACATCAAGTAATATCACATGGCAGAAAATACACATTCTCTACCCCTTCTTTATACAAGTGCTCTTGAAAGTAATTATCATTGTCCAATTTCAAAGTTGAATCTGCATGCTTTAGGGGACTGATGTGAAACTTCGTATTCGGTTCAATGAAGTATCACCCTAATTTACAGCGCCAGATAAGAGCAAAGTCTGTCATAAAAATCTGAGGCCGCCTGTCTCCTCCCCCTCCCTCCTCTATACTGAATTGCACCTTGGGCAATAGTGCAGAATCGCGAATCTTAACTTCTGCCGGCATATGTTCCTGGCAGATAAGTAAACAATCTGGATGTGAAATGAAATTTTTAATTAATGCAGTAATGCTATTACACCTCGGTGTGCAAATCCCATTCCCTACCCCTACGACAATAGACCAAAAGAGGCGAATTCCAATCCTCTGTTTGCCATTTCAACCCAAGCTTGTTCCTTTCAATGTATCCTATTTTATATTTAAATTGTAACAGTTTTGTTTGGGGAGAAAGTCTATTCTCTGTATGTATAGACAAAAATAAATCAACGTGCACCCGCTTTGAGTTAAAATGCTGTCAGTACTTGAACTGTTGAGAGCTAGTATAATCTTCTGGTGGTCTATGCAAGTTATTACACGTGAAGCCATTCTGATACAGTGATTTGTTGGTTTCTTTTACAGTACCTGGAGAGAATGTAGACCCATAAAAAGGTACAATGGAAGAATAAGTTGAATGATTTGTAAAACTTTCCATCAGCTGGTGAACCAGAGAATCAGCGAATTAATACTGCTCAAAGTCTTAATTATCATTCTTCAGTACAGTTCAGTAAACGCGAACCATGTACAATTGCAAATGTCATACAATTGTAACAAAATAAACTTGCAATGAAAATATCAGTTCTTCTATTACACTGGTCTACAGTAAATGGTGGAGTTCATGGGAAAACGCCTACAACTCTTCTTGCGCTGAAGCTGCAAAACAGGTCGAGCTAGTGCAAACCCCGCGGGGGAGACCTCTCTCACTCATCTCAACATCAAAGAGTGCAATCAGTTCATTTTAGTGTCACTATTATTCGAAGAAGGTACTTACACACTTGAATGCAGTGAACATGTTTAGGAACCTGTTTTAGGATGTGACGTCATCAAGGAAACAAACTGAAGACACAAGTCTCGAGCAGACATAGGCTACAGTGTATGTTTTCTCATGGTAGATGAAGTAGTAGTAGTAGTAGTAGGCCTAGTAGTAGTAGTAGTAGTAGTAGTAGTAGTAGTAGTTTAAATAGTTCTAACCAAGTTATGCTATTATGTGTGTCTGTGTTATGGCCTACTAGACCAGATGTACACGCAGGCTGGTTGTCGCTCTGTGAATGGACACCACAGGGAAATTGACAGCGTCTTTCAAACTAAATTAGACCCTTCAGGTAGGCCTCTGCGTTCTTTTAATGCAACAAATAGTGTCTATTATCCTATCTTGCATCATTGGTACACAAAACTACCGGCAGCGAAAGGCCCACTCGAGCACAGAAGAATACCATACGCAGTATTACATAGCCAATTACCAGCTGCATTAGAATCTGTTTTCGAGTATTTAAAGCTGCCCACGTTGTCTTATTCCATAATTATTCCTTTTCACCAAGCGTTTTGTAATGCTAAACGGCGTGGCTGGCTAAGCTACTCCAACCACCCCCACTCCAAACTGATTTCCATTCTATTGTGGCTCACACTCTAAAATTAAATTGATTGTTGTTGTTTGGGGGGCCTCTGTGTGCGTACGGTTCGCTGTACATTAATTGTTTTGACATTTCATTCTGACACCGGTCCCTCAAGAGAAATCCTGGAAGCCACGCGCGGTCAACACTTATCTCACATCTATTCACGTAGAGCAGATGGGCACTCAGCACTGATGAATCACTGCATCCGTTTTAGGTTACGACGCTTGTTGGGATGGTTACACTAAAGTGACAATGACATCGTTCATGCACAAAGTGTTCTTGTTCAATTTGGAGGGCCCTTTATCAGTAAGGAAGATTTGGGGTTATAAATTGTGGTCCAGAATTATGAGGCCGAAACTACAGCTTTAGTTTACATGTAGGCTAATTTTTAAAGATTTAAACACCATTTGGCCTTGCCTGCAAGATATATATATATATTAAATAACTTTATCAAAAAACGGCCGAGATTTATAATACAAATTAAGGTCGTAATATTTTGATACTGATGTGTTATTTTTGCACTATATTTTTCCTCAGCTTTATAATAGGCCTGCTGACTTTACTATTCCAAATTTAAACAAAATAAAGCTATAACATTTCACCAAACATTGCTCGCAGTGTAATCACAAGAATTCTTGTCTATTCTTTTGAAGACAGATTGTCTTTATTCAAAACGTCTTTGCTCGGCAAATGAACAAAGAAACGAGGTATCCCCTTCTAGATACATTTCCTTTCCATAACAAGACAGGTTTTAAATTACCATCTCAGATTAAAAATACAACATTAACTGCTTAACTTCAAAACTGAAGCTCTTTTTTCAAATAAAATTAACGTGTGACTATTAGCACTGAACCACAGGAAAATGCAAAAAGGAAAAAATATTGAATAAGATTTTTTTTCATTTGATATTTTAAATAGACTGTCTAATTTTATGTGCCAGTTTGATAAATATAAACAATATAACCCGTATATTCATTCAACTCAAAGGTCCTAATTTTGACCCTAACCATATTATCTTAGTGCCAAAAATCAAGACATTATACAGGAAACAAGTAGACTAAGCGATAATTGTGCAAACCAAAAATGCCTTGGAAATATGATAATCATAATCATATTAATCACTGAACAAAAATATTATTATATCATCAAAATGTACATAATAAATAAAGTTAAAGGCGTCCTTTCCGGTAGCCATTAATAAACATTATAACATTTACAAGTCTTACAGTTCACAGGGCACCTGCCTTTCATCAATTCCCAGTTCCACGGTGAGGTCGTAGGAACGTCTTGTTCGATCTGGTTTAAAGTTATCGCCTGATTCCTGTCAAGTCCTCGGCTTCATGAAATGTTTGTGAGTTTTTCTTTAGGATTGCGTTTGGTCCGTATATACATGCATCATTGTATTCAAGTTTTCAAATAGAAGACAGTCCTCTATGATCAGATTACATCGCAGTAGCATGTGCTGATGAGTATGGGTCTATCCCAGTCTTGGTCATACCTGGAAAAAGTATGTAGGCAACGGGGGGTTGTAAACTTGACGCCGACCAGGCTGTGCAGTTACAGGGTACCACATACCCAGGATTTGTGGGCGAAGGGTGGGTATGGGTGTGCTGGCTTGGGCAGCCCAGGCTACCAAAAGCGCCGTTCTGGTATCCCAATGAGGACGCATAGGGCAAAGTGCTGGTGGTCAACGTGTGGGGCATCTCTGTCATCTTTTGTATGGCGCTCGAACTGAACTGAGTTGGGTCAAGAAATGAGTAAGGTGCCGACGTTGGCGGCAGGAATGCTCTGGCTTTTTCTGAGGAACCCAAAAGAGTGTCCGTGGCCGATACAGGAAGTCCTTTCAAGTGATCCGTATCCCCAAGGTAGGGCAAGGGGAAGACGTACCTGTCCTTCTTTAGCAGGTTCTTGGGCTTGCGTCTGGGTCTGTACTTATAGTCTGGGTGCTCTTTCATATGCTGCGCTCGCAGCCGCTTTGCCTCGTCAATATAGGGTCGCTTCTCTGATTCTGACAGCAGTTTCCACTCCGCGCCAAGTCTTTTGCTTATTTCAGAATTATGCATTTTAGGATTGTCTTGTGCCATTTTCCTCCTCTGGCCCCGGGACCAAACCATGAAGGCATTCATGGGTCTCTTGATGTGATCTGCTGGCTTTGACATTTTACGACTCTCTGTTTATTCCCCTTTCAAAACAACGCACAAAAGTTCTGTAACCAACCAATACAGAAATATATTCACCTGTTTCGCAGAAAGACGCTATGCATGCCACTTCTGAAATGCGGAGAAGTGTTTCAAAAACGGCATCAATAAAAATAAATGGTCCCACTTGTTCAAATCGTCTACAAGAAGCAGTGGTTTCGAAGTTGAAAATTTCTTCCTCCTCTTCTGCAAAACGGCACTGTTCGGTGCCACTCGAGCGCCTGCAATCCACCGAGGTGAGGAGGCGAAGACCCGCAGTCGATAAGGAATGTTTGTGTGTGTGTCTTTTTTTCTTAGAGGTTTCTCGCCTCGCAAAGCACCTGGCTAGGAAATGAGGAAGAGTGTGTGAATGAGAGCCAAAAGCGGTGAAGTTCAAAGGCTGCGCTGGTTTGGTCTGCACGCAATCTGACATAATCGCAGGGCGTAGACTTGCCAACCTGAGCACCCAATCAGCACAGAGAAACCGACATAATACCTTTACGAAAATATGTATATTACCACACAAACAAAGATTGGGGAGGAAAAGGGGGTTACTCTCCTCCCTCCCAGAATCCATTTACTTTAAGCTGTACAAACATAGACCTTCAACCTTGTTTTACAATAAAACCTGACTTCTGACTGTGTAAATCTTAAAGACACTATAGTTCAGCCTGGAATGGTAAACACAATTAAATTCTGTTCGCTAGAGATTTCCAACACACACAGCCGATTAATTGCAAACTGTCTTTTCAGGCGTAGCCTCTCTTACATACTAATGATTTAGTGTAAAAAGAATAAAAAACGATTAGGCTACTTTTTATTAAATTGTCACATTTCATAATTGTTAATTAGGCTATACACATGAAAGAAAAATACACTGTTAACACATTTATCTGTGCTATACCTTAGATTGTAGCGTGTTTACAGAAAAAAACAAAGCCTCAATCGCAAAAAGAAATCACGCTGTAGCATTTTCCAAAGTAACAGAGGAGATTAAATAAAACAAATGAAATAGGTGGTATCATTGCTACTCTAAACACAGCCTTGCTCCCGGGCCTGTTGTCAATGACAATGCCCCTCAGGCCAATATTTATTAAACGAGAACAATTGTACAAATCTCTCCTGGGACTTGGTTGGTTGAGGCTTGCACCTGTTTTGCCGTCCTAATCTTACAGCAAAGCGACCCCGTGTAGAACATACCCATAGACCATTTCTGAATGCTTCAGAATTGTAGCGACAGCGGCTGTGTCCGATACACAAATAAACACGAATTTGACATTTTGAAAACAATGTGAATATTGCTCTGATACGTTTAATTTTAGTCGACATGTCATTCATGTTAGGCTACTGTATGCAAATGGTCGACATAACCCTTTAAGCACATGTAACGACAAACTGAACTTAAAAAGCGTTCGTAAAAAATATAAAAAATATTATAATTTCTAAATGCTTTAGCTATTTTGGCTGCGATCATTTATTTCCCCGACAAGACGGCTATTTTAAGTAGGCTATGATTGTGTGTTATGAAACAAAAGTTATAGAACACACTTGAATGTTGATTGAACTGCTAGAAATTAATTGTTGTGCTTTAGTTGGTGAAAGTGCATAGGCTCTTCAACATGCAAATTGTCCTGTTTAAAAGGGTGACGGCTGTAATAAACCCGAGGCAAAGCGGCTGTGATGCATGAGCCCGCACTTGTGATTATTAAGTGAAATGTATATGTGATCCCTCCCGCACGCCAGCAGAATGTGAACGAAATTGAGCGTTGACTATTCAGCACATTTTATCCATCATTAGATACGCAAAATACGCGCTCAAAACGATTCAACACATCAATTAATACCCGTGTAGCGTATGGCACGGACCAGCTGGATGTGCTGCGAGCCCATATTAGAATAATGTCAAAATAAAAACTATAGCCACTATCAATATTCATGGTCTGTTATGCCTTCAAGCTAACAGTTTGCTCAGTCACCTGGTCCACGGCTAGGATAAACCTTAGCAGAGGCAATTATAATTCGCTCACCCCTGGTTCCAGTAAAGCTTAACAATTATAAAGAAACTTTAACTAAAGGCTATAGCAATAAAGCCTCTCGATGACGGCCAAAGATACCTTACAGTGAGGTGAAATACCGAATGCTTGACGACACATTAATTGGACTATGGTAAGTTTGTAAAGTCCAGTTTGCTTGCGCTTTGTTTTGGGGACAAAAAACTCCTTATAAGCTGAATCTCGCTCCTTTAAAAGAAGCTCTGGAGGCTAAACCGCACGTCCACAATTTGAGCCAAGCGATTTAGAGATGTGGTTTGGTGGTGAACATTGCCACTACCCAGCCTGTGTAACGCTTAATGGAACCTCGGGCGCAGTGAAACAGTCCGTCCCCATACACTTCCAGTAGGTTAATCTTAGGTAGTCTGTTTTTGTCCCCAAGCCATGCTCAAGTTAAGCAATGCATATTAATTTAATTAATCTAGTTTGAATAATTTATTTTGATTGAGAAATATAAGGTGAATAAGCACAGTTTTATGTTATGACTTGGTGAGGGTCCAACCTTTGGCCTACTTATCTCATTACCTTCCTGCCTTCTCTCGGTAGTTTAACAGTCACTTTAGAGAAATCCTGCAGATCCAACACCATCTCCATTTACCCATAATTTCGGAACTCTATGCAAAGCAAATCTGAAAACAACGTCTGGAAGAAATATGAGGCAACATTTCTAAAGTCAACCATGTCTAGTAAGCATAGTCATTAAACATAGGCCAATTATTGCAATGGAAGAAGGTTCAGCCTTAGCAATGCTACGAGGATGTCTGCCGGTATAGAGAGTGATCTACGAAAACCCTCAGCAATGGGCTATTGAGAGGAATGGTGTATATGCCCACGCAAGTTATTGGATGAGTGAACACGCATGTTCGCGCGCCAGTGGATCACGTGTGCAGCAGAACATTTGAATTGTTTATATTTTAACGTTATGATTCAGTGTCTCAATCAGGCGATTGCAATGACAAAGGTCGGTCATATCATAGGCCAAGGATGTCGCCAGTTCATGTGAATTAATGTTTCGATTTAAAACTCGACCGATAAGGCTACTCTGGCGCATCTCAGTGTAACCTAGAATATAATACAATTTTCCAAAATGAAAGATTATGCTATTCACTGAAGGACTACTAAAGGGTGTAAAAACGTGCATCAACTTGGTTCCTTTCGTTGTCACTGCAAATTTAACATAAATCGTTTATAGACGTGTGACATATTGGTGTGTAAAAATAATCACTGAGCCTGGAAGTCTGGACAATCATAATTAAAGTCGTATTTAGGCTAGGGTACAATATAATAGGTTAATTGTGTTTTTTTCTTTGCACTCTAGCTCACAGTGCCTTCCTTATGAATATGCAAAGCAACGCCAAATTATCACAACCAAGTTCAAAGCCATTAGCCTACTTTGCTACGTTGCCAGCATATGTTTCACGTTTGATGTCTTAAGAACGGGACTATTTATGTGAAAAAGATACAAAATCAAAATTCACATAGGTTATTTATTCTCAAATGACATATTTATCAACAGATAAAAAAGATAAAATCTTAACTTTTTTCCAAAAAGTTTGTTATAAAATATGTATAGTATTCAAACTGAACAACCCCCCACATATCTTTTTTGAGTACACATGTGTCAACCTCAATGTTTTCCTCTAAAGCTGGTGCTGAAGTGCAATCCCCATTTTATGCAGATATAATGTATCCATACTCTCCATACATGCAAACCTATTGGATTCCATAATAGAGCTCATTCCACATAATATGTCCATCCATCATCCAGAATATGGTTAGAATATACTACTTGAAATGAATGGGGCAGCGAGTCATAGCGGGAGCCTGAGTGCACGGAGGTAAGCCTGATACCGTAGCTGTCCATGGTGCTGAGGCACTAAGTGGCTTTATTCGCCGCAAACTTACGGTCTCTCTCAGAAACTCTTCTTAAAGAACCCGTGTTGACATTTCAATGCCTTTTATTCTGTTTTCATCCTATTTACTGCGGGTTCTTCGTTCGCATGCCGTCGGAATCGAGTTGGAGCCCGTAGCCGCGTTTTCGGGAATGTGCCGCCGAGTCAAAGAGACACTGCCTTACTTTTATGTAATATGTTATTTTTCTAATCCAATATTCACCCTTAGGAATAAACGTGGTAAGTTTCTTTCGGTGCGAAATAGCATAGATTTCAAAGCGAAAATAGGACAGTCACACAAAGTTAGCCCATGTGATGTATTCAAAATGAGTGACACGAAATGCAAAAGGTTCACACTTGATGCCCCTCTCCCCTCAAACACACACAGACATCCTAAAAAGATGACCTCGCTTCAGGGACACAACTTGGGGCTGTCCGGAAGGAACTATTTTCTTTGAGGCAGTGTTGGAATGGCCGCTAGAATTGTGTGTTGAAGGAATATTAGCCCAAACTTGAAACTTGCCTTATCTTTTAACATACAGCTGGGAAAATAAGGCACGCCTTTTTGAACTTGGTTGCGATTGCTTTTTTTGCACACTCCCACACCCAACCCTTCAACATCTGTGGAGTGACCCAAAACCAAAATGACAGCAGAGATATTTCAAATCGTTTTTAAAAGCTCTAAGATGAAAATTATTACCTTTTGATGAACAATTTGCATCTTGAACACATGAACAAAGCATACAGTCTTCAACTGATGAAGCACCACAAAATGGATGGTGAAAAGAAACATTAAACACACAATCTTTTTGTCCTATTCCATAATATATACAATATTTACTATTTCTATGATAACGGTAAACAAAAGTAATTCATTATGGAATAAATAGATAAAATAAGCAAATAGAATAATAACGTGAAAATAGCAAATGAAAAAAGTTGTGCTGTTGCACTGTAACCTCCATTCGCCAACCTCCAACTGACTGGCTGATGTGTTAGTGAACCAGCACAGTGAAATGGGCCCAAGCACAAACTCTGTGAATGCCAGCAGAGGGATAGGGACTCCCATTCAGTTCCCTCTGTCCCTCTCCACCTCCTCCTCCTCCTCCTGCTCTATCTCCTCTGTATAGACTTGCATTATTTCGCATATTCAAATGTGCTGTGTTTGTTCTGGCCCAGGCTCTTGGCTTCCATCCGCCTCTCCAGTGTGGAAATTGATTTTAGTCAGCTGTCACAGCCAGCAGTTCTGGAACCTAAGTGAAAATGTATTTACAAAAAAGAAAAAAAATAACAGTTTGGTTTGTTGAGAAATTTCATTAGCCTATGTGCCCGCCAAATTTTTTTTTTTTTTTTTTTAGCCTTTACAATTTTTGCAGAATGGAGGAAAGAGAGGGTCGTGAAACAATGGCATCTGTTATTTCCTAGAAGTGGGATGAGGTCAGTGAAGGGGGACGGTGCGTAGGTGGTTGGTTAAAGGACGTCCACTTCCTCTATGAGTCCTGGGAAACAGTCCAGATGTTTTTTTTGTTTTTTTTTTGCAGGCTCTAGTTTCATCATTGACACATTCTGAAATCCATATCCGCTTGCTCTCCACAGTGTATCAAACCATGATAATCAATAAGGGTTCCAAGTGATAATCAAAGCTGAAGTGAGCAGTAAGGTGAGAACATATGGCCATCAGGAGGCATATAAAGTCAAATCAACTGTCCACCCGGCCAAATCTTTTCACCATACAATATTTCACTGGGCTTTGAGTGTGCAAGAAGGGGGGAAGGATGGACTTCAGCACCACACACACACACACACGCACATAAACATACACACACACAAACACACACATGCATATACAAACACACACACACACACACACACACCACTACTCCTCCACACGGAGGAGAGCTGAGCTGAACAACGGCTGGTAAAGGTAGACACAGTGATTGAATGAAATAAAACAGAATGGAAATTAAAAGAGGTTCAAGGCGTCGGCTGATAATGAAAGGACGAGGGCAATACTTCAGAGACTGAGCGGGAGGCATCACACAGTTGTACAATACAATTAGGATTAGAGGGGGCCAGCCACAGATAACGGGAGATAGGGATAAATTATCGCCGGAAGAAGAGGGACGGGGCCCCATTCTGACCTTCATTAAGAATGAGGAGAGACCTATTCGCCAGCTGCACCACTTGTAGTAGGAAGTGCAGCCTTGACAGTGGGGAAGCAGTGACACGCAGGCCTGTGTATCGCCATTTCCCTGTACGCTCAATTTAGGGGTCTAAACAACAACAACAACATGGGCAGAACACCATGGATTCAACAACCCTAACCCTATGGATTCAACAGGAGCTTCCATGGAAGGGAACAATTTCACCTAACAACGTGATTCTTTTCTGGTAGAAGTGAGACTCAGGACTTGGTTGTGCCCTTCACCCTACTCTGAACAATAATCCTCTTCTATGTATACATGCAACAAGAAGTTAGGATGAAATGTTTTTTTTTTTTTTGGATGTACAACAGAATTTTGGTAATACCTTTGTTTATGTGTGTCCCAGGTGTAGGTGGAAAATGAACCCACTTGTATGTCAATCAATTGCTTCTGAAGTCCTAAAGAGGGCATGGAATTACAGGCTAAGGATGAATAGCTCCTTAAATGCTTTAATGCAAACTAAACAGCAGACTGTCATCCAACCCCCCCCCCCCCCCCCCCCCCAGCCATCTGCATAATAAACATCACAGCTATTTATTAAACTCATGAAATGTACCTCTGCTTTTAGTTTCTTTCTTTTTCTTTTTCTCTCTCTTCCTCTTTTTCTTCCTCTTCCTTTCTTTTTCTATCCCTTTCTCCCTTCCCCTCTGAAGTTCACTGTACTAGTTGCGGTGGAGCGAGAGGCCTTTCTGAAGCAACGGCAGCATGCTAGCATCACAGCACCCAGGCCAAGAGCATAGGTGTGTGCTAGGCAAAAGGGCAGTGATGAAAGGGAGCCAATTAAAAGATCTGAACGTGTTTGAAGCCAGATAAATTGATTTAGATGTGAAACTCAAAAATAAACATTGGGACTGGAGGTTGATTGATTTTTTTATATATACACCCCACCCCTCCACCCCGTCTTTGCACTGCCTGAGATCTGTTGTAGCATTGTGAGATATCAGTTTTCATTTCCTTTCTCCAGTTTTTTGTGTACATCTCAATAGACTGGCAGTTCAAAAGACAATCCTTTTTTTAATTCCTTTTGGCGCCTTCCCATTGGAGCGGGCAGCCTCTGAAGTCATCTCGGCCGCTTTTGGATTTTTTTTCTGTACCTCTTTTTTAAAGTGCTCTAATCTGTTGTTTGAAGATGAAACGTCCGCACACTTGCATACTGTACTAATATTTTTCCCCAAACCTTTTGTTTACTGACTTTTTCCTCTGGCATTTGCATTGTTATCAATGCAACACTGAACCTGGTCATTAGCATATAATACACAAACTAGAACACAAGCGCCCAGCATTCTCTGCTCAATGTTTTGTCTACTTTGATAGTTACACCTATTGATTTTTCTGTGTATGCGCTTCATATGCACCTCGGCAGTGAATGAGAAAGCGACAGAAAGCAATATGAGAAAATAAGAGAATGCATCACCCACCTTGGTGTGTTTTGAAGCCATTTACTTGTTGGTCTCTAAGACATATTCGAGTATTTACAGTTAATGGCTGTTTTCTTCTTCTGCCTGCTCTCTGTTTTAAGGAATTCCACTGAAAATGCCCAACTGAAGTACTTGATAATGGATTTGTACATGTCAAAACAAAAGACAGGTGAGCATACAAATTATCACCAACTGGGGAGGCCATAGGGAAGTCTTCACTGGGTAACCAGGATCATTAGAAATCAACACACATCTCTCTTTCTCCCTCTCCTCACAATCTCTCTTTCTCTCTCTCTCTCTCTCTCTCACACACACACACACACACACACACACACACACACACACACACACACACTCTTTTGAATCTAAAGGCTATTGTAGGCTGTCAAACAAAAGGGTTTTTATCAGAGACTCTTAATGTAACCCCCCTCCCTCCCATCTTTCTCGGCCACCATCCTCTTCTTCTCCTCCTCTCTTTTCTCATTCATTTATTCCACTGTGTGCGGAAATAGGCCGGGCAACAATTAATTTCAGAGTGAATTCAGGCAGGATCTATTACCCTTCTCTGCCTCTATTGCTCTAATGGAAATCTATTTCACTTCTCTTTTGTGTCCAATATAATTTAATGCCCATTTTATTAATGGCCTGAAATAATTACGGAAGCCTTTTGTGATTCTTGAGTATGTTTCATTTAATTGTGCAATAAATGTCTAATCAGAACTCCCATCTGAAGCCATTATGGCATTAAAATTAACAATTACGCCACAAATGTCTTGGTGAATGTGTTTGGGTCTATAGAATTCACTGCTGATAAAAAAAACACATATAAATCATTCATGAGAATTTTTTTTGGAGGAAAAGGGAGATAGGAGGATGGGAGGCAGAAAGAATGTGTGTGAGCGAGGGAGTGAGAGAGAGAAAAGTGAAGGAAGAACAGAAAAGAATGAAGGGGGAGAGTTTTCTTTATTCCATTCAAAAGCGGGGATGGCCAAAAGATAGGGCATTCTAGAACTGTGTCACCCACTTCACTCTCTTTCTTCTCTTCTCCTCTCTCTCTCTATCTCCCTTTAATTTGCCTCTCTCTTTATTTTCTTCAGTAGACAGATTTCATTCGGGGAATTGGAATTTATTAAGCATTAACTTGAATGATAAAATATCTATCAGCCCTGTCTGCTTCTGACCCGCAGCCCTTTTCTAAGCTGCGTGGCCTCTCTTGCCGGTGTGGGTGACCTAAGTCAATTAAGAAGACTTCCAAGTTCTCTCTCACCTCCCTCCAATCTCTCTCTCTCTCTCTCTCTTTTTCTCTATCTTTCTGTCTGTCTCTCTCCATCTCACTCTGCCTCTCCATCTCTCTGTCAATGAAAGGAGGCTGCTCAACGCACCAGCAAGAATTGTTTTCCTAGTTGCCAAGTATCCAAATTTCACGGTTTGGGAGGCCTCCATCCGCCAGTGAAGGGGAGGGAGGGGAGGGAGTGGCGGTTTCTTGTCGGTTCCTTCTTGTCACTTTCGAGCTAATACTTCACAATTGGTTTTGGTGAATCTATTTTAATGGTGGCTGAGTTTGGCTGCCTCTGTTCTCTATTACTGAATGATCTGCATGGCGCCTCAAAGGACCGATGATTGTTTTGAACTGACTGGTGCCCACTGACTGGTGGGCCAATCCTGTTGCTAGGTGCCATTTGGAATTGGAGAGTGTCTCTGGGGAATCTCCAGACTCAATTTCCCCCCCCCCTCTCAGTTGCATCTCATGGCAGATGATGGAAGCTGGAGGAGTGGTCTTTGACATTCACAGAGTCCACTTCTCACAGGTAATTATTTGCACAAAGTTAAGCATGGCGGCATCTGAACACTGGATTCCTGGTGTGAAATTGAAACGTGGACAGGTTGCTTCCAGCAAATGAGGAGCTGGCATATTGTAAAATTGTGTTTTGTATCGCCCTGCACCAGTCCTCAATTTATGCAGGGCCTGTTTAATTTTGTGGGGGGGATGAGGATTTTCGGTCTGGTGCCATCCTTTTCACCATAGCCGTATGTCAGAGTCTCTCTCCTCACTCTTAAGCCTATTCAGCATTGAAAACTCTCCTGTAGGACCAGTGGAGATGACTACAATTATCTGAATATTTTAAAAGTAAATATACACGTGCAAGTAGCATGTAACTACTCAGGGCTGAGCTGTGCTGGGGGTTGAGGATAGGAGAAGTTCAGAAAGTGGTCTTTGAAACTTTCACTTTAGTAAGGTCATTAAAATAAGATGCATATGAGTATAAGAACTGAAGTGTATCAAAATAAAGAATGAATGATTACATACTCTTTAAAAAAAATAACAACTTTTTGCACAAACATAAAGTGAAGGTTTGTATGTAGTTTATAATGAATCCAGTATTTCTCATAAATGATAACTGATGCTGCATTAATGAAAGGGAAATGGAGTGAACCTAGTACACGTCAACTGAACCCTGTTCTGAATTAAAGCTATTATGAGATTTTGGGAAAATACTGATTAAAAGGCAGGCAGCAAAAGGCAGATTCTGAAGGTCAATAAAACATCCACTACCAAAACAAACAACACTCAAGGCAACTCATCTTAAAACACTACTTTTTTACTTGCCATTCAACAGAAAAAGTACACATGCCTGTCTGTACAGAAAAGAATATCTGAATACTGAATAACTGAATAATATTTTAGGTCCTTGTGAAAGAAAAAAATATTAGGTAAAGATCTGTAAGCATTTTCATGTTTAAATTGTGTCAGTTCAAGTGCAAAGTAACTGGCCTTGGTCCTGAAATCCCTTGAAGATTCCATTGTGCAGGTCAAGTAGCAATACACAAGAGGGTGTTCATTTTAGAGGAGGGAAGTTGATGACGTAAACTTGTAAGAGTTGGGAACTTGGAGGCAAAACTATTTTGCATCATTGTATTAACATTCTTCTCCTGATAGGGGAATATAGGATAAACAGCCCTTTACATTTGATTGAAAGAATGTGAGTACTTAGAAAATGTGAGAATTTAGAAAAATGTGAAGTGATTTCATACCCCTACTCGACATGAGACTTAAGCTATTTGCGTTCGGCATATCAGGTAGAAGCTCAAGAGTTTGTAATGTAAGAGAAATGAAGTGAAAGTCTGTGTGTGTGTGTGTGTGTGTGTGTGTGTGTGTGTGTGTGTCTGTGTATACATTCCAAAATCGCTGACACCTGCTGCCCCGCACAGAATTTTCTTTACAGGGGGATCCCATCCTCCGAAAGATCCTATCAAATTTAATAATCTATTCAACTGATGTGAAAATTAACCTTGACATTTGCACAAAACCACTTTTGTACGTGACACTGCGCACCTTGCCTCTTTTCCCCCCCCCCGTTTCCCCCTTCATCCATTTCTTTTCCTCCTGTCTTCCAGCCAATTTAATTCCAGGCTCCAGATTTCATGGTCAATTTTATTTTGCTCACTCTCAAGGAGTCCGTCATCAATTCTTCACAACTTTTTCATGTCCCCTTTCTCTCCCGATTCGCTGCAAAATTGCCTATTCAGGCCACTAAACGAGCGTGACCGGCGTGAATTTGCTGCAACGCCCCACGCTTTTGAATATGCATTTGGAGTGCTGACCTCCAGCAGTAATTAGTTTTAGTCTTTGTTTATACTTTACACAAATCACACAGCCTTCTTTTCACACGCATATACACACAAAGACACACATACACACACACACAAATACACACTCACTCTGGCTCTCAGACACGCTCCACAGTACCCCTGTTAATGTTACCCCAGCACAATGGGGAGAACCTTGGCAAATCGCTCAATCATTTAGCAAGGGTCAGGCCCCCGTTTCGGCTTGCAGTCTACACATCTCCTCTCTTTCATAAAGCCCTTGCCTCAGATGGCACCAGATATTCCCCACCACTAGTATCAGTTGGACATACCTCCGCTGGCCGGTTGAAACTCAGAGATGCTAGAACTCACACAGACAGGACAGACATGTGTGTGTGTGTGTGTGTATGTGTGTGTGTGAAGTAAAATGTGTACCACTGCCATATGTGTATGTATTAATACCTCTTTACCGCGTACAATAACCATGTGAATATGCGGCAATAGTGTAAAATTATACGCATACAATTTGTATCATACATATTGTATGTGGATGAATTTCAACTGAATAACTACTGTATGTGTGTACTGTATCTTAACATAATAAATACACTTGAGGGAACTCTAAGGCTCACCGCTTTCTATTTCCATTGTAGGACTAACCGTCCCTATTACGGACCGGCTGTTGGTTTGTTACAATCTAAATACTGTGTTCACTAGAAGCTTCTACCTGCTTTCTTCTCGAGGCCTCATATATCACACATTCATTGATGTGAATGAGAGATTGAAACTCACAAAGCCCTTCCCTGTGGAGGAGTCTCTGGAGCCATGTGGAATAGAGCAGGCCTGTTCATCCCCATCTCAGCCCTACACTACAAGGACACCACTCTGGCTTTAGACTGAGGACCACAAGTCTTCTGGTGGTGGTTGTGGTGGTGGAAGGGACGCTGGTGTTTGTGGGGGGGGAAGGGAACGGAGGGCAGAGAAACAGACCAGTGTACATCTCTTGGCAAGAAGGGCAAACGAGGGTTCCCCTGGCTCCAGGATTACCCTATTATGGCGAAGACGCTCCTTCTAAGCCCCAAACACTGACACGTATTCCTCTTCTATGGCCCATTCACTTTGAAACATGTCGTGTCAGGGAGGCTTATGGGAAAAAAATCTACATAATCCCCCCTCGCTATTTTTTCTTCTTCTCTGTCACAATTAAAGATATCAGTGAACAATAAAATTGCTTGCTCCCTGGTTTGTTTCATCTTGTGGTGTGGGTGTGGGGGTTGGGGGGGGGTGGTTGTGGTACTGGCCTCTTATGGAAACCCTGCAGGGTGAGAAAAGGATGGCTGACAATAGAAGATGCTTTGTATCAATACTTTTTAAAGCTTCCGAATGCTTTCTTAAAAGTTGAAGAGCAGGACCAGTATTGCCCATCATGGTTGTTGAATATTTATTTGTTGTATTTTAGTTTCGAGAAGTATGTCTTTTGTTTGGACATTGATTTATTACATTCCAAATGAAGGTGGGCATTGTCACATTTTTAAATACATTACTCATACTAGCCTTTAGCAAACAGGGTTCAAATAACTGCAAAGAAGAACAAAAAGCGCTGTGGCAATTGAACTAGTTCTCAAATGACTTAAGATGATATCACTGTCAAAACAGACTCTTCATTCAAAGGAACCTCTGTCAGCACACAGTGGCGGTGAAAGACTACTCCATTCACGCAGAGTGCTCCTTCCATGTCATCGCCTTGTTATGAAAATGGAACTTGAGCTTGACTTGACTTGCTCAGTATTCAATGTCAGTCACTTTCCACTGGATATCCAGTCATTCACTTTTTTCATTTGTTCAAAGAGACGTTAAGAGTCAACGTCTAAGACAAGCAAGCTAACCAAGCTAACCAAACTAACGGGCATGCATACAACAACACACAACAGTTGAAATTGACCTGTTTACAAAGAGCAGTTCAGGTGTGACCCCAAATCCCTTTGTTAGCAGTAGAAACAGTAGAAGTTATAATTAAACCTGTAGTACAAAACTACATTGTGATAAGAGATGAAAAAAGCTAGTGAAATGACAAACACATTCAGCTCGTCTTCACCTTACTCGACATAAAATGACAATATGCATCATGTTGCATTGAGGACTGTCTATGCAGGCATTCTATCAGTGCATGCTTCCGTCAACACAAGATGCACACTGGAGATCTGGAGATCTTAATGGGGTTTGAACAAACACTAGAGACAAATGATTTGGAGAAGCCGATCGGTGACCCCAGCGATTAGCAAGGCTCCTCTGAGTCATTTGACAGATGACTCATGACCTTGATAAGGGGGTGGAGGAACCCCTACAGTGTATTTAGTGGCAACACTGAGACTTTGGCTTAACATATAATTAACTTCTAATAACCCCATGATTGTTTGTCAACACTTTTCTTCCCCCTCTGCCTATCTCACTCTGTCTCTCTCTCTTTCTCCATTTATGCCTCTCTACCTCCCTCTCTCCACCTCTTCCTTTCTCTCCCTGGTCCTAATAATCTTCGGCAGGCCTGGAGGCCTGAATTCCCAGATATCATCTTAAGCCTCTTGTTCCAATACCCTGGCATGGCAGTTACAACACTGGCCTGTCCCTCATTTACAAGGCCAGATAAATGCATAGTTCAGTTTGGGCTCCTGGAAACAAGCACAAAGGCTTTGGCCTCTAGCCCCTCTTGGACCCTGCAATCGGTCACTGTTTCTTTCTCGGTGTCTCTGCGTGCCTCTCTTTCTCATTCAAACTCTCCACAGCCATTCATAAAACCAGTGGTGATGATACACCCAGCTCTGGTTGCAGAAAGCCACACAGAGCCCACTGTGGCCTTTTGCATTCACACTTCAAAGAGATAAGTCAGAAAGTTTAAAGATGACAGTTGAAGCTTTGATGTATTCTTGCGCCCATCGTTTTCACCGACAGGCTTTCAGGAGACAAGCTCAAAGGGTTATTTCTGGCTGGCAAAAAGACGGCAAAATTACAACTGACTCCGGCTGTTAATTACCGCAAATAAAAAACAAAGAAATAATTAAAAGAGTGAATCACTTACACAAGCTCATTAAAAGCGCATGCTATCCACTCTATATTCCTTTTGGTTTCAGCAAGACAAAAGAGGGACAATATCCCATTAAATGCTGTTTTTACATCCCATTCATTTCAATTGCTACTAAAGGGTCTGTGTTTTGCTTTGGATTAGAGTCTGATAGCACTTAAACAGAGAATGATTCCCCCTTTTGAAGACATGCACACACACTACAAGTACACAGAAAAACGGCGAGAGAGAGAGAGAGAGAGAAAGAAAAAAGACAGAGGGAGAAAGTGCGGTAGAGTGAGTAGGATGTATAATGCGCTGTCGGTGTGGAGGATAAATTAGGAGGCAAATGGTGAGTTTGTTGTGGTGGAGGGATCTCCCAGGCCCCTAATGCAGATAGGAAGCACCAGGGGTATGCTGGGGGAACAGGCAATTGTGATTTATGGGTAGCAGTTGGCTGATAAGGAGACTTCCTTCATTTAAGGCCTTATCAAGCGCCATAAAGAAAGACCACGTTCTAAAAAGCCCCAGATGCAACTAATCTCTGCAACCTTGCAGACAATCTGTCTTGGTAAAAACTATAGATCACTCACATGTCTCTCTGATCGGGGCAGACTCCAGCCTCCAGCGTAGATCACGGCTGTGGGGAGTGAGCACAGGAGAACACACACACACACATACACACACACACAGACAAAAGCTTTATGTGTGCTGCACATAATACACCCCAATATAGTATATTCAGTATGTACCCCTCTGAGCTCCCTGGGTGCGGCTGTAGCAAACAGCCTAGGGCTCTGGGTTAGTGTTTTGAGCTCACTGTGTGCTGTGTGTATTTGACTAATTCACCAGTGGGATAAATGCAAGAGACCAAATTGCGCTAACAGGAGTAGCTCCCTACTCACATAGACAGATTTACACACATTCCAACCAGTTTTAATATGTGATCCCATCAATAGAACACACACATACACACACACGCACACACACACACACACAAACAGAGCCTCCTGAAGCCCTTTTTTACTACTCACCCAATCACAGGCATACCCAAACACTTATGGGGCAAATCAAAGAATTATTAAATTGTGACTTTTGATGGCATGAAGACTTTTTCTAGTTTGGGTTTATTCTAAACTCATGTTGCTGTCTCAGTGAAAACAGGAAATGGCAAAACCAGCATTGCTAATAGTTTGAAATTTTAGAGATTGTTTTGTGGTAATAAAGCACTACTGTAGTATACATTTCTAAATGTTTGTCAGCCGACAATTAATCAGACATTCCGCTATCGCAATAAACATCATGCCAGACACGCACACACACAACCTACAACACCTCGCACGCCGACAAACAATTATTGTTGCTTCCTTTGACACTGTAATTTAATCAAAGACATCTCTGATGAGATGCAATACACAAGTTTCAGACAAAAGAAGAACTCACACAAGATGGTCAAAGGGGGACAACAGAAATGTATTTAAACTGACTGTTTGCATTTGTATGTTGAGTTTGTACGGTGGCAGTCTAACGCACGCACTGTATCAGGCTCCCGGATTCGTTACAATAAACCTCGAGGAATTTTGTCTTTTTGACTAAATTGACTACTCAAGTCGAGTCGTCTCTGTTAGTTTGTTGGAGTTTTATTTTTGGATTACACTACACTGTACAAAAAGAAGGACTCCACCTGACCTTTTGATTGTTAGTGTCAGAGATACTGTTTGTGTTTATGTCTACCACAAAAATACAATAATTAAGAAATGGAAATGGGGCTTAATATAGCCACATCTGTGGGTAAAGACAAGAAACTGATCTTATTGACAAAGAAAAAAGAAAACAACAGAAATTGCACTTCAGCCCCATTTGGCAGACTGACAAAAGATTTTTTGTTGGCACTGCAATTAATCAAATAGCCAAATGACTGCATCGGCACACACCCAGGTTTCACAGCCACCACCATTTACTGGGACAAGGTCTGCTGGAGACATGCACACATTGCAAACTATTGTTCAGTCGAAGTGAACGAGTCATCTTTTGCCCTGTGCCTGAGCTCTGCTTCACCTGTGAAGTGCAGAGAACCCAGACAGTAACACTCATAATCAATACTAATCAGAAAAATAATTACACAAGTCAGCTTAGGAGCGGCATTGATTTTTAAGGCTGTTGTTGTTTGCATTAGTGTCATATCTGATCCGAATAATCTTTAAAGTGTTTTCGCTTGAAGTTGGAACAACGCCAAAAGAAAATGAAGAGAAATGATGTGAATGTCATTGCAAGGTTTGTCTTTCTCGGGGCTGGGGCAGTGGGGTTTCTGTGGAGAGGTATTGAACAGTTGCTAAGTCAATTGTCAGTTCTATTTTTCTTTCAGTGTCATATTGTGGATTGTGTGAGTGTGTGTGTGAGAGTGTGTGTGTGTGTGTCTTTATGTACCTGTGCGCCTGTGGATGAGTGTTTTCTGAATTAACCACCTCTGGTTATCTGTTGACCTGACTTCATAATAATGACACGGTCAATTTAACCATTCCCTTAATTCAGTTTAGACAAGTGTATAATGTATCAGTGTGTACACACAGACGATCAATAATGTATCAGTGTGTACACACAGACGATCACAAATGTAATTTTCCAGGCAATCTTGAATAGGCAGAGGCTCCCCTGCAAAGTCTGCATTCATTGTTTGGTGCCGTCATCCAATATACTAACATCCATGCTGCATTGTGTATATGTGTGCTTGCTACAAACAAAGTGACTGCATAGTGCTTTTTGAGAATGGCCCAATGCTGTGCCTGTGGAAAATCCTTAGGACTTTTAGGGTTCTTACATATTCAATTCAGATATACAGACACAACAAGCAATAATAGATAACAAAAATACTCACACCAGACACCCTAAGAATATGGCTGAACTGTAAGAATGATGGACTTGAACATCATCCCAGGGTTGTGTGTTATAAGGCGTTCATCCAACATCCAGTGGCCAAAGAATGCAGAAAACAAGGAAATTCAAGTGGGCTCACATACGTTCTGCTTTGTAGGTGACACGTTGATGAATTACCACTGTTCCTTTGAAATAAAAAACAGAAAAAAAGTCTGATCGTTTCATTTGAATCGAGAGATCTGTTTTTGTAAACACACACACAAACCAACAGATTCACACACACACACACACACACACACTCACAAACACACACACCACAACATAGACTTCTATCTGTGGATTGTTGTATTTTCACTTTCCCACATGAGTGCTCATGTACATCTTATCATAGGAAAACTAAGGATTACCTTTAAAATTGCTTTGGTGTCATAACACCCCACATATCCGACAAGGCCCTTAAGCACATGATTCTATAGCAGGCATTAGTAAGTGTTACTTAGGGCCTATTTCCATTCACAGTGCTCCTTACTGCATTTGAGGTGCAGCTATCTGCTTGTATTAGGCCTCTCCGTGTCTTACGGGTGTAATTAGTCTGTGGAAGGCAGCAGTTGATTTTCCCTCCCACAGACGTTCAGGGGAGCCAGTGATCTGACAAATGAAAATTTTCAGCACCATAGCATTTTGCATCACACACACAAACACACATACACACACACACACACACACAGCATTCTGGTAGATAATCCTGTTTATGTCCCAGGTCTGGCTTTAACAGAGCAGGTAGGGAGACCTCCTGCTGATGCCTTTGCCATGCTCACACACACATCACATAGGTGCATGCACACAAACGCATAGGCATCAGCAAACACACACACACACACACACACACACACACACACACACACACACACATAAATACACAAGCAAACAAAGACTGATAGACAGCAATGCATACATACTCCTATGAACCTACAAGGGAGATGAAAAACAGCTGATTCAAAAGGGAAATAAAATGAAATGGTAAGAGAATTGAAGGAAAAAAAAACAAAATGAGAAAAGGGAGAGTTGAACTGAAAAATTGTGAAAGAGGGACAAACAAGGAGACAGAAGAGGTTAACAGAAAAGAAGCCTTGTTCCCGTCTCCAGTGTAGCCTGGGTGAGAAGGTCAGAGCTGAACTGTGAGCGACCTCTGACCTCTTACAACACTAGCACGCACGCTCCTGCCCGTCAGCACCTCTGCCCCTCCACCCCCACTGCCAGCCTGCAGCCTTGGCCCTTCTGCCTGCTCGCTCTCCATCACTGCTCCACACACCTGAGGGAAGGAAGAGCGGGGATGGCAATTCATCATGCAGCCTGTTCCTCCAATGCCACCACCTCTTGCAGGACACCGGGGGGGGGGCGGCTGTGGTGAAAAGCCTCAGATTGGATCAGAGCGAGCAGAGGAGGTTTTAGAGGCTAGTTGGAGTCCGCCCCTTTTTCTCTGTTAGTTAGACCTCCCCTTCATAACACAGTGACCTCCCTTGACCCTGCAGCCCCGCTCCAACACACACACACACACCACCCTGACTGATATCCCTCCCTCCGCAGCAACTGAATTCCCCTTGAGACTGGGTGTCTGCTGGGCCGCTGAGGTGGACGGCGTTACTGATGTTGGCAGGTTGTGACAGCGGGCTGCTGCCCCGGCCATTGTTGCCGGAGGTCCGGAGGGAGAAATGGTGCGGGAGGTGTGATATTGATGAGGAGAAAAGAGGAGTGAGCAAGAGGGTAGGGAGGCCTTCGAGACACGAGCTGGATGGGAGAGAGAGAAAGGTCTGCTCGCTGGTTAATTCTCCCGCTTTCCCACTTCTTCAGCATTTCAAAACTGTCACATTATTTTCCTCACTTTCTCTAGTCTGTATTAAATTCAGCACTGGTCTGTTTTTATTTCTGGTTCATTGTGTAGCCAACTTTATTAGAGGCTTTCTCGTGTCTCCCTCATATCCTCTTGTGTTTTGCACTCTCACTAGCTACTGTCTGTGTGCAGGATGGACTGATGGAAAAACAGAGAGGTTGACATGAATGCTGACTGATGGACGGACAACTATCTCGCCAGCATCTCAAGCTCTAGGGTCTTCTATCAGTTGCTCATAAACTGAGCGCGCACACACACACACACACACAAAAACACATCCAGTATACACATACATTATACACATACATACATTCTGAGCATTCTGCCTGTGCTCCTCTCTTCCTTAAGATAAGAGCCAATATCAGTGACTGAACATATTTTATGTATGAAATGCAGTGCGCGACAAGCAGTCAAGCATTGGGTTTGTTTAAATAGATGATGTTTATCGGCTGTTCGTTTTCAAGACAGAGTTTGACATTGTTCTGTTTTCTCTCCCCCACCCTGTGCCTCTTCTCTCGCCAGCCACCTATTATGGCATTTAGTTCCCCTGCCGCTGCTTGGAGAGGTTCCAGCCTGTGCAACTGAATGAATTAATATGGTATTTTAATTATGTCTCCGGCCCTATGCCCTGGCTTCAGAGGGTGAGTCTGGCCTTAAAACATTCTTGGCTTGGAATCAACTCACCCTTTTCTCTCTCTCTCTCTCTCTCTCTCTCTTTCCTTTTCACAGACACATACCATCTCTTGCTCTGCCATTTACAAATCTATTTTGCTGCTGCACACGGCAACAGATTATGTGGCCCAGAGATTTGACTCGTCAGAGGGAATGACACTTTTCTCCCTCTCTCCCAGCAACCCCTCCTCTGCAGGTTGTTGTTGGCATCAGATATTGGATGACTTCCCATTTAGAGCTCAGGCTATGGTTGTCAGTTTTTTTTCCCTTTCTTCCCCAAAACAGTTTTGTGACGATTGAAATAAGATCTTATAAATGCCATGAGGCTGGCTGACACAATAGTTGGAGTCGTGGGTTTGCATGGATAGGAATGGCAATGCTGGTGTTGAAGGCAGCGAGGGCAGAAAACCCTGCTTAATGCTCAGTGAAGGGAACCATGCCCAATCTATCATGCTAATGATGATTCAGTTAGCAGTCAGGCACTGTTTATGTGGCTTCTCAATAAAACTATGATAAGGTGCGACCATTAAGGTAGTTATACTAATAGCAGTGTGACTACCCTACTGGATGCAACGGATAGTTATTTAAATTAATGTGTTCAAAAATTACCAAAATAGTTTTTGTGGCAAACTTAGCTAGTTAGCATATAACTCCAGTTTACTTTGTTGGAGAGAAGGGGAGAAAATGAAATGTGTTTCTCTAACATACAGTAACTTGTGCTATCTCCATATGGTATTCTAAATGTGTACGCCTAAACAAATAATAAATGTGCGAAGGCCCAAAAAAAACATGCATTAAATTTAAAGACCAATTGTGATGAGAGATGGCTGGTCCACAGTGTTAATTTATATACCTCGACTTCGAGTTTAATGGTGGTCTTTGAGGTTTAACAGGCAGCTTAAGATTTAATAGTCATTTCATGTCCAGCAGGTCAGTGCATTTGAGTGTATATATATATGTGTGTGTGTGTGTGTGTGTCTTTAGACGTGGGCGATAGCAGTGGTGGTGGTGTTTAACCCCATGCTGCCCCACCTCAGTTAGCCCTGTCCCCTTAGGCTATGTTGTTAAACTGTGTGTGTACATCAAACAGGACCAGACTACCCTTTTAGGTCCCCTGAGGTATGGCTGAAAAAAAACTCAACCCCCCGACCCCCATAAACACACACACACACACACACACACACACACACACACACACACATTCACTCATACATGCACTAGCTGCTAACATTATCAAAATCACTGTATCCACAGGATATAGCATTAGATTTAAAACATTACCTTCCTATGAAGATGTATATGAAAAAAATATTTGGAACAGACCACAAAAAGGAACACACACAAAACCACACAAACACACACACACATACACACACACAAAAAGGCACATGCACACCCTGTGTGGTTTTTTTGTGAGCGTGCTCCACTGGTCATTACCATAACAAGCAGGCGTGTTTGTGTAGATACACTTGTTCTAGCCGGATTGGGAGGAGGGGGCATGAAGGCCCCGAGCTTTATTTCAATAACAACAGACAGACACAGGGCCCATCATGCCACGGCAGAGCGCTGGTGTTCTGATGAGGAGATAAAGCCACATGGCGGACTCACAGACACGGCCTGGAAACAGCGAGACACTCCTGGCTTGACACTGGCCTCTTGACTCCGCGTCGCCTTCTGTGTGTGTTGGGAGAGCCAGGGTGCTGGCCCATGCGCTCGCTATTTTTCCTGGCTGACCTGTCTGTCAACATGGCAGGGGCGAGAGCGTAGCTTGGTGTGTGTGTGTGTGTGTGTGTGTGTGTTTTCTGGTGTGTTTGTCATCTGGGTAATTGAACATGAATGTAAACAGTGAGGTTGATAATGATGTGTGCCACTTATCTGGAGACAAACAGTCGTGCTGTCCTCTGATGAGCAGGCATTGACTGCCGTTCAAACAAACAAACATGAACGCACGTGCACACACACATACACACACACACAGACACACACACATCCCACGGGAAGGATTCTGTCAACATGAACCAACAGATATTGTATATGCACACAACATGGATCTGGACTCCACTGCAGTTTACACAGCTAATCTTGCATGTCATACTACTGTTTAAACAGTAGGAACCACCAGATCCAATAGATTTACTATTGTTATAGGTGCTTAGACCAGTACACCAACACACACACACACACACACACACAGGCGGCCTATATTAGATATTTAAAGCTGAGCTTGATTATATATGCCAGAAATGGCTTAGCGGCGCTGGCCAGGCATTCTTCAGCAGCACAGGCTGTTGTGGAGTTACTGGAGGAGTTGTAAATATGCACTAACACTTTTAGCGGTAATCCAAGCGCACAAAGCACTGGCTGAGATTACAGGGGGCCGGTCGTCTGACAGAGAGTGAGGAAAGAGAGAGAGAGAGAGAGAGAGAGAATGAAAGGGAGAATCCTCTTCTACAATCGTGCCCCATTGGTTTCTGGATGGGTGGAGAGGGGGGCTTGCCACCATGCTACCAATGGCAGCCATCATGGAGGGGGGAAAGGGAGAAGAGCAGTCATCCAAGACTGCTTTCAGGAAAAAAAGAGAGGAGAAAAAGGAAGGAAGGAAGAAGAAGTGCAAGCCCAGCAAAAAGAACTAGACTTTCCTGACCAATATACAGAGATTTACCTCTTACTGGGCCAAGAGTAACACACTTAAGTAAAGATGGCTTTTTTCCATATAGAGAGTTCTTTTCAAGCCTTGGCCAGTGTTATTTTGTTTAAGTGTATTGGGCTGAGGGTATATGTCATCTCGGAGGCCTTTGAAGTGCTCATAGCTGCATCTGTGACCTCCCTGACTCCGGACTTTGAGCAAGACCCATCAGCGCTGGAGTTTCCAACCTCTGCCTTCTTGGTAAGTTGTGCAGCCACCCTAACTGACACATTCTGAGCACATTCTGAGAAGGTTTAAGCATAGAAGAGAGAGAGAGAGAGAGAGAGAGAGAGACTAAACCATAGCCCTATAGCCCTCAGGATGAATAGAAGATAGAAGCTGTTTTCATTTTGAAATCGGCCTCTCTGCACTTGGCTGAACCTACAATAAAAGTTGATAATTGAGAAGCGAGAGGGTATGGATCAATATGACTAAGAAAAAGAAGAGTAAGTGAGAGGGAGTGAACGGGGGTGAGAGAGAGAGGGAGAATGAAAGAGAGAGAGACACAGAGAGAGAGAAAGTGTGTGTGAGAGAGAGAGAGCGAAAGCCAGGCCTAGGCTTATGTTTAATACAGTTTAACTGATATTTAATATTTTCTGCTTTCTCTCTCTTCTTCTCCCTTTGTCCACATTAAAATACTTCAAAAAGAATTCTAATGAAGTGGAAATTAAAAGGGAGCGCAGATTGGGGTTGGAAAGAGAGGCCTCTAATCCCGCTATCTCTTAATAATTCAAAGTCTCTTTTATTTTCTGAATAAAAAAGCAGAATTAATCTGGCACTGTGAAGCTGTCCTCTCTTCTCAGTGTTTAAATAAATCCCCCCTCGTACATTAGACGTGTGGAGGCCCCAGTGCTGGCTTCGCGCCAAGCTCTGTGTCAATTCCCTCCTGCCTCTTTTCCTTTTCTCTCACTCCCTCGCTCCCTCTCTCCCCGGCCGTCCCTTTTTATTCCCTTTCTTTTGCTGTGCTGCCAGCGAGGGGACCTGAGAGAGATGAGCGCTGGAGCCACCGGAGGACCCACTATCTCCTAGAACCTGCTCAGCGCTTGGGCCTATCACAGCGTGGCTAAGACCACTTAGTGAAAGGCTGAAAAAGCACCCTTAGGAAACTTTGTGGAGATATTAGGACACTGGGAAGCCTAATGATATTTTACAAAGGCACTGAAAGAAAAGGAGGAGGAGGCGGAGGAGGAGGAAAGGAAGAAATAAAGAATGGAGTGGGGGAAAAAAAAGAGGTGACCATTTATAGCACAACTGAAAAGGGCTACCTTGGCTATTCTTTGGAAGACGGAAGGGCTGGACTGAAGAACAGAGGGAAAAAATCGCACCTGTGAATTGGCCACGTGCTACAGAATACGCATCAGCCTCCATTTCTAATACAATTTCAATCATTTGAATTTTCTCAGCTGTTTCTGTGGGAAAAGGTCTCGCTGTCTTGCCACCGTTAGCAAAAGCAGAAGCGTACAGATGCCGTTAAGTGATAATGATTTGAATTTGATGTCGCCCTTGTTGCTCCTAATTAGCGGCCACGGGCACTAAATAGGCTCCCTCAGTCTTTTATGGAGCATTCTATCCCCTTTTTTTTTTTCCCCCAGTAATTCCCTATGCTTGTTGTTAAGTACCCCAAAGTAGCCAAGCCATTTTGCAGACAATGCCTTAGCCTTTGCAAATTGACACAGTGGCAATAAAAGGCTCAGGCCCGACTTGAGCCAAAACTCATTGAGAGCTTGAGAGCCAGGCTGGTGGGTTAGGAGCTGGGCTGGGGGGTATTGCTCTCATGCAGCCAACCCAGCCACTGCTCAACCCAGTCTTAGTCCAGCACAGACCTCAGCAGGAGAGAAGGGTTGAGGGTAGGCCTGGCTGGGCCACTTCCCTATTAGCCTTCTGCCTACAGCCGCTCAGGGATGAGCTAAGCATCTTTAGGATCCCTGCCTGACGGAGGCAAGGCATGGCATGGCGTGGTGTGGCATTGCGTGGCAAAGCTCAAACATGTCAATAGCTCCTCATGCCAGTTTACCACAACACAGCGCACGGCATGGTGCGGCTGCTGTCTTGGCGTCGATGGTGTTTGTTTTGTTTCATGGTGGCCCCAAGTGTCCAAAACTTAGGCTGTAGGCATTGAGATATGGCTGTGCATGCCGAAATATCAGAGATCCTCAGGCCTGATCCGGGATGGGACACTGTTTGGAAGCCTTTTTTTCTGTTGGTTTTGTGATGTTTGTTTCCGAGGGTGGAATTTGCCAAGATCTTTTTCTCTTTCTGCTCATGTCTACTTGTGCTGCTGCATGGTTCGACACGCCTGCTGCTGGCGAAGACGTTTCCCTCCGAGACTCTGGAAGCTTGCGCAAAACAATAGCAGTGGAATATCTCTCTTTTCTTCCACTGAGAAGATGTGTGGAAAAGACGCCATTCAGGCGGAAAAGAAAGTTTGTTGTTTTTCACTGGAGTTTGAAAAGGGAAGAGTCTGGCTCGGATAAAATGGTGTTTTCCCCTGTGGGCAAGCAGACAGAAATAGAACAAAACATCTTCGAGGAAGGACAATATTTGAGCAGCTGAAAACATGCTTAAAGCAAAAGAAAGAAGATTTTCCCCCTCCACCTGCCCTGTATATCTCTCTGCAACTAAATCAAAAAAGTATTTTTTTTTCTTTCATTCAGTCTTTGATTTATTATTATTACTATTATCTTTTACAAAAAGGAAAAGAACCATCTTGATCTGCTGAACCAGCCTGAAATGAGATTGACATGGCAGGACCAGGGGCCAGGGCTGTTTCTTTTCAGCAGGCCGCGAGGCTTCTCGCCAGAGATACCTACTGTGTGCCTTATCAAATAAGAGAAATAAATAAAAAAAATAAATAAATGTGAGAGGAGAGGAAATAGAAGAGGCCTACAGGGGAAGTACAAAGGTGCGTCTGAAGATACCCAAAGGCAACATAAAGTCATTTTCAAGGAAGGGTGTGTTCTATTTTTATTTATATCGCTCTCTTGCACACACACACCCACACACATACACAAACGCTCTGTTTCTCCATACATACTGTTTGGAGGGCTATCATTATGCCAGACAGGATAGGTGGGGTGAGAGCCATTTGCATTAGCGTCAGTGTCTGACTCCAGGCGCTTAGCTATGATACTTCATTCCAAACCATTCAGTGGGCCATTATCGCTCTCCCGCCCCCTGTCGCTCCCTCGTCCCATCTGTACACACAAGCTCACACATACTCAAATGCACAGGATGTCACACAAGCGCACAGCTACACACACACACACACACACACACACACACACACACTCTTTCTTTTACTCACACACACATATACACAGGAAAGTCAAAGAAATGCACAGACAAACCCACACTGAGACATTTCTCTCTCTCTCTCTCACACACACACACACACACACACACACACAAATACATTTCTTTACCAATACACACATAACAAAGACCCCCCTCCCCAAACACACATACATACACCTTTTCCATCCAACCTTATCATGTGCAGTATCTTCTGCAACAGTGGCACAGAGGTGGGGGAGGGAGAGAGAGAGTGAAAGAGAATGTTTGAGAGAAAGAGAAGGATAGAGGGGGTCGTTACCGGAGGGAGAATAAGGGGCCTGTGTGTCTGTGTGTGCCGATTTGTGTGTGTGTGTGTGTGGAGTTAGGGTTGCTGGCGTGTAATTGTCCTGGTGAGCACTCAATAGCATCTTAAACCAAGCAGGCAATCTCCAAAGCTGAGTGAAGGAGGGAAAGGCCCTGTGGCAATGGGGACCCTAATAGGAACTCCTTTCTCCCAGAGATAAATGGAGAAAGTTCCTTTTATTTATCCTGGGCGGTTGTTTGGGACTGGGGCCATTAAAGTGCAGCAACGCTATTTATCCCTGAGAAAAGGATTGGTCGGACACACGGCCAAGGGCCAGGGAGAGAAGGAAAGAGGCAAGGAGGAGATGTGGCCGTTGGAAATTGGCAGAATCGGAAGGTCAAACTGTTTATCTTTTTTTTCTCTCTTCGTCTATTCCCATGTCGTCTCTCGCGTTTCTTTTGCTCTTCCTTGCCGTCTTTTTACCTCCATTTCTTCCATTCCACTCCCTTTCTCTCTCGTTCTTCTTGAACTGTCCTTTCTTCCGATGCTCATCCATTGTGGTAACCCTCTTGACTCCAGAAAAAGGTCTCTGGTTTAAGGTAAAAGCAATCAAACTGCCACCCCTTGAGGAAAAAAAGCAAAACAAAAGCCAATCAAAATCCTCTGTCACTCCGTAAGCCTTTGATGATGCACTTTTCTTCCTTTCTTCTCTATTGAAAGGCTAACGTGTCGTGCTGTGTGTGCATGTGTGTTCAATTTAATCAGACACAGAGGGTCAAAATCCGCCTTTACACTGCACAAATATCTGTGAATTTCTCTGAACAGTGCGTCCAGTCAGCTGATCGATGCCTCTCCCTCTCTCTGACCTGTCTGGCCCATTCATTCACCTGCCCGATCTGCCTCTCGTTGGCAAAGAAGCTCTCCCTCCGGTTGGCTGCGGAACACTTATCAGACGAGCATGTTGAACAACCCCCTCCCCCCCCTCTACCTTTCCCTTTTCAGCACACTTCACCCCAATCACTAAAACAACAGGCAGGGAAATGTCAGCACGTCTTCTGCCGGCGGCCCTCAGACACATGTCACATGCCTCGGGACAATCAGGTACTGATAACACTTCTCTCACTTTCTCACGCTCTCTCCTTCCCTCTCTCTTTCTCTCCCTCCATTTTCCCCTCTGCTTTACTTAATGAAAAGCTGTCTTCCTGTCAGGCTCTAGTCCCTGGGCCTGGTTGACACACAGAGTCCATCTCCCCCTCTGCAGTCACTCAGCATTAGAGTGTGGCTGGCTAACAGGAGCAGACAGAGTGGCCCGGTGTCCTGTAGTTTATGTGTGATTACCAGCAGTGTGGCGGCTGTTCTCTTTCAGAGGAGACGATTGAGGCAGGAGGTTTCTGTCTCTCTTTACACACACAAAACTCACTTCTCTTCACAAGAGAGGACTGAACAGAAATGAAAGGGAGCATTAAATCCACAGCTGAAGCAACAAAGAAAAAAAAAAGTTAAATACATACAAAATAAGCTGTAAAAAACATAAAGTGCACAAGCCCTGTCATGTGAAACAGGCAGTTAGCAACCGAACAGGCTGTCTGCTCCTCCACCAGATTCTCCTGGTTGTATGTCTGTGAAGATTCTCATTCATCCATGTCACGGTAGTCACTGTTCAGTTATAGGTAACTGGACTTTATTTGGTTCTTGAAGATGTTTCACTAGAAACATCTAGAAAGATGGGAATATCAAGAGTTTATATCCTGGCCTGTAGTTTAAACATAAATTTTGTACTTTGCTGTGTAGCCTATTACTCCATCTGTTATACTACACTGCAGGGCTGATTGGCAACACTTTTATTTTAGGTCACACACAGGCACAGAAAAAAAAAACATTATCATAGCTTACCCATGAACCTCATGGTGGAAAAAAAATGAATTTATGATGTGAAACTGCATTTCATATGACTATATCACATGATTTGTTTTGATGTTACACTGATATGTGTTCAAGGATCAGGGAGTTTATTTGTCACATCAAAACTCTAAGATGTTGTAAAATTAGATAAATGAAAGATTTAGCTAACAAAAAGAAACAAGTAAAGCAAACAAATGCCATAAGCCCATATTGTCATTGGAATCCACGTAGCCTGTGGAGCTAGACAGGGTTTGTCTGTGTCCAACAGCTTCCAGAAACCTTTGATTGTTTTGAAGTCAGAAGTGGAGTGACATTGAGTTTGGGATAGTCTGGGTGGTAAAGATGGCATCACTTGGCCACCCCATATAATAATTATAGCCCTCATCAAAGACCACCACCCAGCCAAAACCATTTGTTGACCATTTGTTCTATTCTATTATTTTTTTATTTAAAAAACTTCTTAATAGAGAGAAGGTCTAGAAGGTCAACCCTCACCTTCCCATGACTACCTGGCTGCTTTGTCTAAACGAACAGTGCCCACTAGGGAACTACTTTCAGGAATATCCAGGGGTGTTACTGTCAGTCGAGGTGTTTGACTTGGATCATTTATTTCTAAGATTGTAATACAGGGGTCATTCTGTTTGCTGGATGTATAGGATCACATTTGTAGGTTACATATTTGTGAATTTGGGAAAATCCTTAATCTAAAATTATTTTTATTTTCTGTCCTCTATTAACTTTGTATTCTTTTTAACTTTTTACTCTGTCCTTTAAACCTATTGGTTTGTTTTCTTACTTTATTTTATCCACTATGTTTTTTTTTTAATCTTTGTAAAGCACATTGAACTGCCTACTTTGTGTATGAAATGCGCTATATAAATAAACGTGCCTTGCCTCCCTTCCGACTGCTCCTCCATGTCTCACCATATTTATTAATCCATAGCCTTAGCTTAGTGTCCTTCTGCTGCATTTACACAGTCAGCAAAAGAAGTCACTGTGGCTCCTCAGGTTCAATCCAAGTGTATTAATAGCTTTGGGATTAAAAAGTCCAAAAATGATGAGATCTGTGGTGCACTTAAAGAACAAATGTAGCCTTCCAGTGATCACACTCTCTTTGTGTCCTGCCAATCTGAGGGTGCAGCCATACAACATGCCTGCACTATACAGTACCCACATGTTCCCCTTTTCCTTAAAATAGTAATTTATCCTCAAAGCCCCTCTATGTAAATGAAGCGACCAGATGGCACGGCCTTTACACCTGGTGTTGAGGGTTGGGAGGAGCGGTGTGTTGCATGCTGGGATGGAGGGAGGCCAGAGGCAGTGCCAAACTCACCGTGGGTGTTACATACTGGGGGGACTCCATCCAACTGGGCCAGAGTCTCCCTCGGCAGACGAATCCGCCTTGGCTTTGCCTCGACGCTGGCAGGGGATACGTGGCGCCTCTGTTCTCTAGCACTTGCACTGGAAACACTCCTGGCTGGTGCAAGGGCCTCATTTGGATGCTTTAACCCAGTCAGTCAGCAACGGGGAGGGGGAAGGGGAGGGGGGGGTTTGCAATGTTTCTCTTTCTCACAAAGGACCAGACAGCAGAACATTGTCTGCATCCTTGTTCATGAAGGTTTTTTGTTTGTTTTTGTTGTTTGTTCATTTGTGTATTTGTTTGTTATGTGTGTGTGTGTGTGTGTGTGTGTGTTGGAAAGGGACCGAGTTGATTCCTCACACACCACTCCTCCCCCTGTGGTTCCTCTGATCCCATTTGCAGGAGACAAAACACCAGAGAACCGCTGAAGAAGTTCCAAGTTCCCACTGCCAAGCAAGACTTTAATACGACAGGAACAAAGACACAACACGCCTGTGATTACTTAAAGCTAATAATAACGCCATAATTAAAAGCTAATTGAAAACATAGAGAGGATGATGGTATTTAAGGGTTAAAGTAAAAAGCCGCCACATTAGGAGCGTAAAAATGACATATAAGAGGCCAAATTAAAGCATTAATTAGTGATCGTTCAGTCATCTTGAGTTCATGATATCATAATTTTGGTTGTGAAAAAGCACTTCCATCGCCTTCAAAGAAGAAAATAGTCTTTTCCCTGATACTCCGAAATATCAGAAAACTCTGGTATGAGATTTTTTGCAGCATACCAAATAAAAAATGTCAGTCACCAGTAAGACAGGAAAGAAAAAAAACCCAATCCAATAATTTGAATAATTTGAAACATTGCAACAGAACAACACAACAAAAAGTATGGATAGTTTTTTTTTTTTTTTTCAAAATTATTTTTTTTAAAGATTCAACTGTTTAACATTTTTAAACCCCATAACTGGCAATCCGCGAACGTTGGAACCTGAAAGCAAAGAGCTAAAATTAGTCTACAAGCCTGAATATGAATTTGATCTATACATAGAAAGACCTAGCAGGCACTGTTTTAATGTTGCAGTGTGTGACTGATACTGTCTTTTATAGAAAAACCCATTCATCTGGCTTTACAGGTGTACATTGCAGGCTGATTTGGAGGTTACACTAGTAACCTTCAGTGGAGCATCGACCTCTGGGAGTGTCTATCTTCCTCTGGCACTGTGAAATTAACCAGAGAAGCAAGGATTCCCCAGTCATGTGATCACACCTGAGAAATGTGTCTAGCTAGAGACAGAAAGAGAGACAGAGAGAGAGAGAGAGAGAGAGAGAGAGAGAGAGAGAGAGAGAATGAATGTCCATTTGAGGCCAAGTGGAACGGTGAAACAGAAGGTTTGGGGGGAGCATCTTGGGGCGATGCTAAACAATAAGGACAAAGAGAGATTGAGAAAGAAAGAAGAGAGTTGGAGGAGAGATATAGAGAGTGGAAGGAAAGTTAGAGAATGAATGAGAGAAAGAGGGCGAAGAAGAAAAGGGACAAAAAGAGAAAGATGATGGTACAGGCAGAAAAAAAGAGGTTGAGGAGAGATGGGGGGTGGGAGTTGAGGGGAGTGAAAGAAAAAAAAGAGAGGAGTGCTAAAGAGTCTTGGAGGAGAGGAGGGGAGCGGTCGCACATGTAAATGAGGAAGAGGAGGAAAGCAGGTCGTCTGCTCAGCTCGTCCGTCTCGTCTCCTTGGGCCCCAGCTTTAATTTCTGCTCGCCCAAGCGCTCAGGCACAGAGCAACTGTAGTGGAGCCTCTCTCCTCCTCTCTCTGGGCACCACTCCCTCACTCTCTCGCTTCTCATTCTTTCGTTCTTTTTCTCGCTCTGCACAGGTCATGCTAAGGTTTTTGCCTTTATCGTAGATAATGAGTTAACAGAAAGAGTGAGATGGAAAGAACAAGAGGTAAAAACAGAGGCCAAAGAAGAAGGCACACACACACACACACACACACACACACACTGAAAGAACCCTGGCAGAAAGCCTGTCCGGGAAGCCTGTCCAACACAGTTACACTTACACACACACAAACACACACTGACACACACTCCCTCTATAATTAATATGTCTTAATTGGCCTGATGCCCCGGCTGCCCTGGGAACATTATTTCTGGATCTCTCCGCAGGTTTGCTTCACTTCTGAGACCTCTCAGTAGGCCAGCAGAGCAGGCTCCCTTTGTCAAGCACATATACGCCGCGCCCTTTGTTTCGACACCAAATTATGAATCACTACTACTTTTGAAGAGGGAGGAGGGCGGTAGGGGTGGGGCCGCTTGAAACCGGTAAACAGCATTTTATTCAATTATCTCTCATCGGAGACCGATCTAATCTGTGAAGTTCGTGGAGGGTTTCTTTCTGTTGTTGCTGACTTAATTACTGTTGGGCCTAATGAACGCCACAGCGACTAAATAATAGCTCTAGGTTACATGACAGATTTAATAAATAACTTTTTCTTTTTTTATCAGGATAGTCTTTTTAAATGGTTGCAGACCATTTTTCTTGCAGCAATGTACATTACAAATCACTGCTATGGTGATAATTTTTTCTGTAATCTACTATCATGATTGACCATGCAACTGGTATTACACTTATCTTTCTAAAATAAGCATATGCCACCTGTTATAAGTGACTTCTTTGTTATTATTTTAGTACCATATTTTCGAACATATATATTTATTAACCATACTAACTCCTATAAAACTACTTTTCCTTTGCCTTATAACCCACCAATACTTTGAAAAATTGGCTCATTTGCCATCTTTTGGCTGTCATCTGTCATTTCCAATCAGCTGATGCCCCAGACTGGTGGAAGTGTTTACTTTAAAAGGCTAGCTTAGCCAACCTATTAGAAGACTAGAATTGTTCCCAAAAGTAAAAGGAGAAAGAAATAACAGTAAATGCTTGACATGGAACAATAAAGCTAATAGTATTGATTTTTTTACAAAATTACTAGGCCTATATTTGGAAGCACCCTTACAAAAACAAGTGTTATTTTATGGCAACTTCATTACTGCAATATTTGTTTGCATTTAAGCAGTAACATCCAGTGTCAAGCCATATTGTAAAAGGCAATATGACGTTTAGACTACTGAAGCAGGCAAATGCAAATATTAGGCTTAGAGTGATGCCTTGGAAAAGGACTACAGTGTTCTTGTGTTAGACGAAGTCTTTAAAGACAAGTCATCCCCACCCCCCCCCCCCCCCAAAAAATATGGATTTACATTATTCACAAGGGTCGCATTTTTATGCCTAAAACTCCGGAATTCCGGAAAAATCTGGAAGAATCACATCCCTGTTGTATGGCCCTGTTCCCCAGCCACATTCAAAAAGCCACTCGTGGGTAGCTGGCAGATTTGCACCTCCTCCTCCTCCTCTTCCTCTCCGAGCTCCTTTTCCTCCATATGTGCACAGCCCCACTGCCCCGGGACCTGTCCACACTGTAATCCTATTCCTCTGTTTATCAAAAAGAGGGCGTGAGCAGAGAGGGGGAGGCATTGAGCTGACGGCTTGATTGTGATGTTTCTGTCTGATAGCTCCGCTAACCTTATCCATCAATTCCAACCTTCCAGCAAGCAGTGTGTGTTTGTGTGTGTGTGTGTGTATATGCGTGGACATTCTCTCTTTCTCACACACACACATAAGGACACAACACACAAATACATACTGATGTGCAAACGCACCCACATTTGTACTGCATGACACACATACACACACACAGACACAAAACAATAAATGTATGGCAACGTACACACATATGCACATACACACGCAGCCTTCAATCATCAGAATGCCCGCTAAATGAATCACTTTTTCTAATGACATTAAAATTACATAAATAAACAAAATCTAACTGAAGAAACACATGAACAGGTTCACGGATAAAAATTACACTCGCAATGAATAAATTAATGACATATACACACACACACACACACTCAGAGAGAGACACACACACACACAGACACACACGGAAACATATCTCCCACACAAAAAAACACACAATCACTCAGCACCTCTGACCCCTTTTATCAAGTCTCAGTGTTAATCCTCATCTCTGCTTCATGCCCAGCACAATCAGAGAGAGCAGCAGGAGCCAGAGAGACGGAGAGAGAGAGAGTGAGAGGGAGAGAGAGAGAGTGAGAGAGAGAGGGGAGAGACGAAAAGAGAAAAAAAGAAAGAAAACAAAAGGACGAAAGGAAAAAGCGATCGGGCAAAGAGGTAGAGGTAGAGATAGAGTGCGAAATGTGAATGAAAAATGACAACAGTGAGTCCAAAACAAGACTTGATTGTGTTGTCAGTTGCGGCCTCCAGCACTTCCACATGCTTCCAGTGCTGCATGAGAAACTTAACCAGTCAGACACACTTATCAAAAATAATCGCTACGACACCAATGACAGGCATGATACAGCCAGACGTAACGCCTTGCTAATGGGAGTTAACTTAAATGACACTTCACAATTAATAACCCCTAATTATGCCATAATGAAGAATTGCCAACCATTTCTGTTAAATTACACATTCAGATGATTTGCACAGTAATAGGGTGTGAGCCAGTGATAAGTTGAGAGCAGAAATTTCAGCAATTTGCAGGTTTTTATGTTAACATCCCATTACAAAGTGTGCCATATCAATCATGCCGCGTAAAGGCAGTCAGGAGCAGCTTTTGGGACAACCGTAAACATCCATCTTCCGGAAAATTCTCATTTCATTCACGTACAAACCAGCACTCCTGCATCTCTCTCTCTCTCTCTCTCTCTATATATATATATATATATAACACACACACACACACACACACACACATCTACCTGCACAATCACATATCAAAACTGCATGCAAATGTAAAAGTTCACATGCACATAGCATTGTCCGTACAAATACAACTGTAGCTACAATGCGGCCTCATCTCTGAAAATGCACATTCCAAGTTTCGTAGTTTCTATGAAAACAAGACACACACACACACACACAGACACACACACCAGTCCTAGATAAATAACAGTTGACACCGGAGCCCGGGGCTGTGTTTGGCTCACAGAGGCTCAGTGAGATGAAGATACTTGTGACAAAGACACCGTGGGCCAAACAAGCACTATCCCAGGGAAAGCTGAGCTGGTGCCGGTGACACTTACTCCCCTCAGGGCCGCACATCACTCAAAACACAGAGAAGCAAATAGCCCCAACCCCTTTTTCTTCAAACTCACATTATATACTTTACAAAAAAAATCAAATAAGCTTAGCTCAATGGAGCTGAGCCTACACACTCCAAACCTGACACATGCAGAATGTCCAACTTCAACACAAAACTGAGCTTAAGCCTTCGCCTATTCAGACCCCCCCGCCCCAAAAATACCTCTGTTCTTCCTGACACAAGACTTAATTTGGTTCCATAAAAAGAACCTTCAATCCAGAACCAAAACCCAGCCAAGCGCTTCTCAGTATGTTCACGTTAAAGCTCAAACACACAAGTGCTTTTATCTTTTATTTGGGTAGCCGTTTAATTATTGGAGCCAATCCCTTTCTCTGCCTCGCTCTCTTTTTTTCCTCCCTCTGCCGTCCTCTTTTCATTTGAAGGGGATGACTAATATGAGTTCAGTCTGATACCGAGCACTTTTAATGTGATGTCTTCCTTTTGTCCTCTGAAACAATGGCTGTCTAGGCCCCAGGGCCTCGCGTTGTTCTGGGCCGCCCCAGCCGAGGAGAAGCGAGAGCAGCAAAGAGGGGAGATGAGAGAGGGGTGGGAGGGATGGAGGGAGTGAGTGAGGGAGAGGCAGTCCAGAGAATTCAGGACCTTGGCCTGCTCGACTACGAGCTCCACAGCCACAGCAGCACGAGGCGTTGGGTCACGGGAGCAAGGCCTAGCGAAAAAGAGGTCCATTAGACTGAAAGACCAAGGGCCAGTCCAGGATGACAGATAAGATGCTGCCACTGTTTACCCATGACCTCTGCAATGAGCGTTTCATGGCTGACAATAACACCAACTATAATAGGACTTGCATTTCTAGCATTACGCAACAAACAATGGCTTTGGTTGTCTTGTAGGGCCAGGTAGAATAAAGGGGAAGAAGGGGAGATATAAAAATAAGCTGTATTAAAGCAAAAGATGATGTGAGAGAGAGGAAGAAAGCCTAAAACAAAGCACACAGAGAAATCAGACAAGAACGAAAGCATGAACAGGGAAGAATGAAAGACAGAAAAGAAAGGAACAAGCACCAGAGAGAATGATAGAAGTAGAGGATGAAAGAACACAACAAAAAGGAGAAAAAAGGACCAAGGCGTAAGAAAACCTCTCTAAAAATAACTGCATGGCAAGGGAGGGGGAAAAGAAGAGAGTGGTGAAAGGGGGAAAAAAGAAGGGAGCTGGCCCTTGAGGAGTTGAAAGAGAAAGAGGCAGTGGAGAGAAATGTTTACTCAGGGAATTAGTTCAGGATCATTGTGTGCGCACGGGGCATTAGTTCTCTGGCTCCATTGCAGGCCCAAGTGGCTCAAGCCGCGCTCCCCCCAGGGCAGGCCTAATTACCACAGGACTAGGGCCATTAAAATGCTTAACTAACCTCGTTTCTCCAAAACGCACAGATTAGCGCCAGCCTCCAGCTAAAGTGTCAGGGATAACCCTACTGCCTAATACCCGCTTTGATTTCTTTTTTTTCCCCTCTTCTTCTCTGAGAAGGAAAAAAAAGCAAAGGGCGAGGCAAGCGGGAGCATTGGTGAGGAAAACGTGGGCGACTAAAAGTTTTGCACAAAGGAGGTTAGAAGGTCACACACATTCACTCACACCCTTCTGAGAGCAAGCAATGCTACAGATGACTGGCCGTGGGTTAACTGCCCACTGCAGAGGTGAATTTAAGACATCGGACAATAATCTAGTCGGGCATAATCCAAGAGCTAACAATCAAGGCAGGCATGCACTGCTGCAAAAACAATCTGGATGGTGCTGTGCGGAGCTGCCATCCTTTTGACAGATTAGAAAGCCTGATTGTCTCCAGCACTGTAAATCAACCCCAGGAAATATGAATTGTTCCATGGAGATGATGAATAAATGTGTGCATGGAGTGGTGAAAGGAACAGTAATCCCTCATGAGTGGAATAGGTCAGTTGAGAAAAGGCTGCCGGGAGAGCCATTGTAGCTCGCTTAGCTTCCAGGATTATTAGCTTTTCTTCTCTCCACTTTTAAAGGAGTGACTCAGCATTTTTGTTTTTGATTTGAAAAGGCATTGTTGCATTGCGTTGAATGCTGTGTGTAACTGCAGACAAAAAGTGACTATTTTAAAATCAATTTGCATAATTGAATCAATAGAAGTGTTGAATCGGAATGCGTGGTATTTTTGTATTCCTCAGAAAGCGTATGGAAATACTCTGTGCCGAGATGAACGTAGACAGTGCGGGTGTCGATCAGCTTTTTGGCTGTGCTACCCACTTTGTTGTTCAAAATATGAAAGAATATGAAAATAGCATCTCAAAGCAAAATCTTTCCCTTTGTCAAGCATATTGAAGGCAGGATTAGGCCTATTTGAATGATTGTCTGTTAATCCTCTAGCTAGATTTGATAGTGTTTGCTCTTTATTAAGCATGGAAACAATCATTTTTATTGTTTCATTCTGCTTTATTGGAGGTGTGTATTTTCTTTGTCCATAAAAGCAGTTTGTTTTTTTTAACGTGAATGTAAACTGTATTAGGAATACAGGGTTTTTTGTTGTTAGCAACCAAAGCCAAAGCACGTGAAGGCCACAAATATTAGCAGTGGTCTTAATGAGATTCTTCCTCCTTTAAATGAACACATGTGCAAAATTAAAATCCTGTTTGCCATATCTGAAACACATTTTGTGTCTTTCACATTTCAAACATGTCCATTAATAATGAAGTCTGCATTCGAGAATAAGGAAAACGCACGGTACATTAGTGTAGCATGAGCATCGATAATTATTTGACTTCTTCTGAACAACATAATCCTTTTAGTCCACGTTTTCTTGGAAAAAGACAAGAAAAGAAATGCAATAATAAATAAATAAGAGCGCAAATAAATAGACATGATTCGAGGGGGTACTGTCAGGGGAGGTGTAGTGCAGAGAAGCGATAATGACTAAGCTAGCTAATAACATCTTTGTTTTCCATGAGTGCAGTGTCGAGGTCTCCAGAGCCACGGGAGACTTCTTGGCAATGCCACAGCTCTGCTGGTCCACACTCTCCAAAAGTGCCAAAGACTGAGTATATCAGCAAATCAGAGAAAAAAAACAATGGTCAGGGGTTAGGGCGTTGTTTATTGTTTTTCTTTCTTTAAGGACATCGGGATTCTTTGCAATAGCAGCATGTACGTGTCCCAAACACCTTGGGCCATCCAATCCCAAGACAAAGCAGGAACCGTGTTTTCTTTTCTATCTGAATTGGTTACAGGTCTTAAGCCTTTGAATGGAGTCAGGCATCCTGGATATTATTCTGAGCCGTGAACAAACAACAAGGGGCATTGCAGTAAGAAGCTGTGAAGAGCCATTGTCATTTTTTATGTCCACAGTGGATTTATTGTCATTGCTTGGAATTTCATTCTGCCTTCCCTTTTGACATGAATAAATGACTCGGAGACCTTGAAAGTTTAATTTGAAATAAGAGCTTGTCTTGCGGTCAGGACTTCAAAATAAAACAATCGCTTTTCAGTAGCAGGCTGGAGGTGTTGTGATGTGGCACTGAGGACTCAGCCCCTGATATTTATTCCCCTGCCCTTGGAGATGGGTGACGCTCCTCCAATTCATCCACACGTCTCCATCAGAGAAGGCCACAAACACTGCCAAAGTCTTCTTTTTCATCAGCGCTTACACAGATCGTTTATCTCTCAACTCTGAGCCATATTTCTGTTCATCTCCTCCCAAGAAAACACCAAATTATCATGTAACTTCTTGAGAGCTATTTTCAAACCATAGAAGGGTGTTGCATCATATCAGCATTTAACAGAGATAGTGCACTGAATTATTTTGGAATGTCTATCCATATCTTAATAATAATAGCAAGAGTGGAGTTTAAATAATGTTTGGCTGTTGGCTGAGACCAGCCCCTCACACTAACAGTTGATAATACGATTTTCATTGTAGCGCGGTATCTAGCACAAGAGCTGGGAGAAAAACGCTCCATCTCCAGTACTTTCAGTGCATGTCTTAAGTGCTTATCGGCTGGGATGTTGAAGCCCTATTCTGGACGTGCCTAAAACTAACATGAGCTCAGTCTTTCCTTTAATTTCGTGTTAAACTCATACAGATTACCTCTGTGGCACTGTGGAATTGGCTGCTTTCCCCCCTATCGAATTATGCTATTAAAAAGGGAAAAACGGAGCCTGGTCTTAGACACCTGATAAGCACTCCCTGGTCCTTTTTTTTCTAAGGAAGATTTCTACTTCAGTTCATGCCTCCTTCATACTAGCATGTTCTTGTGGCCAGCTACTGCTGTACTGTTCAATGTGTTTCTGAGAGGTGCAACCCTATCTGTGTGCATGCAGGTCTCAAAGAGCCCATTTTCACTACAGTCTGTCTCACAGAATCATGCTCACCATAGGATAACACCAAGTCAGAACCTTCACCACTAAGGCAGGGAGTGTGTGGCACAGCACATTTTAGAGAGTGGCTGTCTACATACAGGACTAGAGACAGTCACCCAACAGTGGCTGTAGAGATGGAGAACCAGTAAGAGCTCAAAAGTTTACCCCTAACACATACATTATTGGTCTCTTTGTACTACACAGGGAGGGAAACAACAAGAAGCACAACATTCACAAACCAACCCACAACAGAATGATGATAAAATAGTAACCATGGGGGCAAATCCTTGTCCACTGACTGACATAATTTTGTGGCCAATGTGTCTTTTAACCTTTTATAAGGGAATGAATCCTACCTACTGTATCTGTATCATGAGAAGGAACAGTAAGTATGATTACTAGAATTAGCAAAGTTACCAAGTTTTCTCATACAACATTTTTGACTATCATCTAACTGTTATTATAACTTAACTGCCCATTGAATGACCATCTATATGTTGCACTGGTGTGGCTCTTGAAACACACATGATAGCATTCTTTTACCAGGACTCTCTTTGTCCCGATGTTTTTATATTGTTGTCTGAGATAAAGAGTGATACGGCTCCAAAGATCACATCACAACGGCCAACTCCATACCAGATTCTTATTCCGTCCGTTTTTTTTCCTGCCTTGTTCAAATCCTCAAGGACGACAAACGCGGACGTAGAGCATGCTGAAATACCCTGTCCATCCATCCTGAGGGACTGTTTAGTATTCTGACCATGAAAGTGTTTAACCCCCCAAAAGATATCAGATAACTTTTTTCTTCCTCTCTACAGATGATATTAAGTGCCTCCCATTATCTCCGCAGGTCTGTATCATATTAGAATCTGCCATCGCAGGTCAGAAAGTATACGCCGCTCTTGTCTCGCCCAGTGCTGCAGAATTACTTTCTGCCACACAATGGCAGCTGAATGGGTGGAGGCTTTGTCATTTAAACTGCATAAAGAGGCCAGAAATTGATTTTTATTGTAGATCTTCATATCTAATAAAGCTCTGAGGATCTCCTTTCTTTACAGGCTGAATGGCCACTGAATGCTTTCAATCTACTTCTGTGTTTCATGCATAAAAGTGGCAGTCTGGACAAATGTGTGTGTGTGTGTGTGTGTGTGTGTGTGTGTCTGTGTGTGTTTTGGGGTGGGTTGAATGAAACCGTGAGTGGGGGTTGGGGGGCTACTGTTAAACTGAAAAGAAACAACCCCCCCACCCCACCCCCACCACCACCCTTCTCAATGCCATTCTTTCCTTCTCTCTCGGTCTCTCTTTGGAAAGCAAACCTGGGCAAGCTGGAGAGGGTGACGGAGCCCAGGGTAATAGACCAGGGAAATGTGTTTCCCTTTTCTATGTAGAGAATTTGGCCTTCTACTAATTGAACATTAGCCATGGGTTTCTAAGAAAAAACATATACCCCCCAAAAATTCCAAAAATATATATTCTTCATTACACTATATATCTTTAGTCTTATTTAAAGGTAAATTATAAATACATAACATTGCTCTCACCTGGTTACAAGGGTTGTTTGTGACAAGAAGTGACTCGTCAGTTCCCTCGAGCCCTGCGTGGACCATTAAAAACTTTGGCTTCTCATTTAGACGCCTGCTATTGCTCCCTCAATCATGGTGCGGCGCCAACGGCCTCACCTTCTTCTCAGAGCGGCATGTCACCATTTTTATTCATTTCTCTGCGAACCCTGAATAATCCTGAACATGTAAACAAAATTTGTTTTCATGCGACTGAATATGATTAATTATCTCAGAGTAATCCAGCTCCACTTGTAAAGACTTTTCAGAGGAGATTACAATTTCCAAACTGACAACCATGATAGTTGGGAGCATTCTGTGAGAGTCTGATTAAAGGTCATAGAGATGATGACAGTGACTCGCGAGGCATAGGCTGAGTTAGGGCAGATGCAATCATTGACGCTTCCGTCTTTTGGAAAAAGAGAGGGAGAGAGAATGAGAAAAGAGAGAGGGAGAGGAGGAGAAAGGGAGGGGGGACGCCTCAGAACTGAACTGAGCAGGCGAGGTGATTATGAAAGCGGATATATCTCATGCAGCAAGCGCCACCAAAACATATGGTGGCGACTAATGCTGTTTAACACTTGGGGCAAAGCTTAATCAAACTGGTGCAATTAAAAACACAAATGAGATGCAAACATCGCAAAGTCAGGGGACAACACTGGAGCAGGATTGCGGTGGGTGATAGTGAAGGAGAATCAGACATCCACAGACTTCCCGGTACTCCACAAGGAAGCCTCAAATGGAGGGGGAGGGTTGTTGGAAGATTTAGGGGCTTTCCCTTCCAATGCAATTCAACACTGGAAAAGATGATATATCTGAAAGATGAAGTGAAGAATTTAAGGAGCAATTGAGGTTCAGTATATATGTACATCTCCTAAGGCCTAAGGAGCCAGTGAAAGATGTGCTTACCTTATTTAAGCCCACAGGCTTCAAGATCTTAAACAGGCATCCTTCTACATCCAACAGAAAGAAAAAAAAACAAAAGGAGGAGAAACAAGAAAAGCAGGTGTATAGAAATAGAGACACACAAAGGTACACTTGGTACATGGTACACTTGTGACATAATTTAGAGAATATTCAGTTAAATTTAACTGAAATAACTGAAATACTGCTGTAGCATCTGCAATATTTTACATAATCATGTGCAAGCCAAAAATAGTAATATTTCTTCATAGGATGTAAATGCTAGGATATTAGCAATATGTCAAATCATTCTAATAATGTATTTAGCTTTCCCCCGATATAGCTGAATGCATGTGTTTGGGTTGAAGCAAGTGTATTAGTGTTGGACCTAGCCCAGCGTGGCTGTGTAGAGGCTAGTAATGGAGCACGCAAGACTGGTGGCAACCTGCATTGTGTGATTGGGACGAATCTGGCAGTAGGATTGACATAGGTGGCCTCATGCGGATGTCACAAGTCCTTAGCAACCGTATCTCTGCTAGTGTCAGCATTACTTTGCCAATATGATGTATTCCATCCAATTTCACCATACTGGGTCGAAACAAACACACGCACACACACACACACACACACACACACACACACACACACCTACCTATCTGATGTCTTGTGAATTCGCTATAGTGTATATGTTTTTTGTAATGCAATAACATACCGTTGTCCCTACTATAGCACTTAATTTGGTAATTCAAAGAGTCACCAATGTGTGTGCTGGGAACATTTAAATGTATTTTTACTCAGGCTGTTTTTTTTAAGTCAGTAGAGGCAGATGGAACTGAGCAAGAAGGAAAAATAGGCACAACACAGATCACTTTCGCGATAGGAAATCCTATGCGTTTCAAAAATAGCATTCGCTGCTCATGTTGTCATAAATATGCATGGTTCTACATAGCTGAAACATTTGCCAATGCCAATATGTGGTGCTGTTTACACCATTAAAAGGTTCCCATTTCCACACATATCCTCTGCTGTCTAAAACATGTCTTAGTCTCTAGAAATGTGTTGAAAGTATGTTAAAGGTTTTACATGCAGTAAAATCACATTCCACATTTAAAAAGAAAACTGCAGTAGCTCAATATTTTTGTGGCTTTTAAAGTGTGAATATTTGTGAATGTGAATGATATGCAAGCTAGTTTTGGCTAAGTATACGAGGAGACTTCAGAGAGAGAGACCCCACCAGAGTTCAAGGGGCACGTTTCAGACACATCACGCTCAATAAATGTCAAATGAGCGAGGGCCTCACAGACGCCGTTCGTCTTGCCCCTCTTGTTCGATGTTCGAGGTGCTGGCTCCATTCTCCCCTGTGTCTTTCTCCCAAAGGAAGTGACCACAGCATGAACAGGCCCTCTTGGTCTTATCTCTCCCCAGCTAAGGTGAGCTCTTCTCCTGGCCATGACTAACCCGGCAAAATGTCTCCCTTCCTTTATGTCAATGCAGGGGAGGTATATATATGTGTGTGTGTGTGTGAGCTTGAGAGAAGGAGGAGGTGAGTATGGGGAATGGAGGTGGGATCTTTAAGCAGCTCTGTGTGTGTCTTTCATGTTGTCCAGCCGGTAACTGAGTTGGGTTGCCCCTGGCGATGGCTAATTCACACCCTCAGATCAGGGGCATGAAATGAGAGAGCGGCGGAGAGCTCTACAGGCCTGAGGGTTAATGATAGCTCACGCTGTGCGCGCACACACACACATACACACACACATAATATCCAGCATGGTTGCACATACACTGACATTCATACACAAATACACAGTCATAAATCAGATAAATTCTGGTCTGGAAGGGCAGGGCTGGGATGCTGTCTACTGTACAGTAAGATAAACAGTCGAACCCTTTAGTGACTGACTGACTGACTGTGTGTGTGTGTGTGTGTGTGTGTGTGTGTGTGTGATCTTTCCATAATAAACTCCCCGGCTCACTCACGGCTCAGTGCTCATTATTTAGGGGTGTGTCAATGCACCACCAGCCGGGGTTGTCGGTTTCTATATTTTAGCGTACACAGCTTTGTTCATGGGAGTGAATCTTATCAGTTTGTCAGGATGGTCTTTCTCTTTTCTTTCTCTTCTTCTCCTTTTCTCTTTCTCCAGTAGGCCTGAGCCGGCACATGGGGATAACCTCACACACAAGCTTTCAGTTCTGTCACGACGGAGGCTTTTTCTTTCAGACAGAGATCAGCAAAAGCAGGAAATAAATATATAATGCAGGAAATACAACTGTGAAGGACTTTAAAAATCTTTTACTCCTCAGTTGAACAAGCTGGTGGATAAAGACTTTCTCTCCCCCCTTCTCCTCCAAAAACCCTCTTTAAAGTTATTTCAAATTTCTCAGCAAGGCTTTGAGAAATCTGTTTGTTTGAGGGCAGCATTAGATGTGACCAGCGTTTTATTGTGACATAAAACCGCATTTCTTCCTCGGCAGATTAAAAATAAAATCGGTTAATAAGAAAAGCTGTCAGCAGCAGAAAATGGCTGACATAATCCGTTTATCCTCCAAGCAATAAAGATATTGGTCCTTGGGAGTCTATCTTTCCTCTTATGTTATTTCGCCCAAAACATTATCTTCTATGCATTCAGATGGATTAAGAAGTCATATGGGAGATAGAAAGAAAATGACAGATACAAAAAAATATAATATCTTTTCACTTCTCCATCAGAGTCACTCACGGGAGGGTACACATATGTGCATGCTTAAAAAAAATAAAATAACAATCTACAGGAGGGAGAAGACGGGGGTGGTGGTTGGGTAAAATTTGGACCAGGAGCAGGGAAGGAAAACAAGAAGAGAGGAGATGGAGAGAGAGGAGGGTAAGAGGAGGAGGAGGAGGAGGGGTGGGGCTGAGGAGACCATGAGGAAACGAGAGATAGTAAGAGGGGGTGAGAGGAGGAGACAAAGAGAGGGAGGTCGAGGGGAAGAAGAAAAAAAGAAAGGGGAGCAGGAGATGAGAGGAGCTAAAGAAAGGGAAGGTGAGATGGATGAGAGGAGAGAGGAGGGACGAGGGAGGCTGGCACAGAGGCGGTGCTGTGAGGAGGAGGGGATTACGGCACTGCTCCTGGAGAGGTCAGGGGGAGAGGAGAGGAGGCACAACCCAATCCTGCCCCCCGCCTTTATCTCTCTTTCCCTGCCTCTCCAATCTCTGCTCTCTCTCTCACACTCTCTCTCTCTTTCTTCTCTCTCTCTCTCTCTCTGGCTCTTTTTTCTCTGCGCCGCCTTCTCTGAATTGGCCACTATATCTCCCTCTTATATTTCCAATCTTGTGTTCTTCTAGTTGCTCCACCTGCCTTCCTTTATCTCAAAATCCCCCCCCCTCTCTCTCTCTCTCTCAAACATACACACACACACACTTTCTCCAATCTCATTCTCCCTTTGTCTCTGTATTCATGTTTCAATGTACTTGGACTATTACTCTCACTCATCCTCTACATCTGCTCTCTCTCTCTCTCTCTCTCTCTCTCTCTCTCTCTCTCTCTCTCAAGCTTGTTTCCTCTGGCTACCCTGTTCCCCTCTGAGCCAGCAGTGCTAGCCCTCCCTCAGACGCTGATAAGAGCCATAGTCCTGCAGCTCCAGCAGTCTGGAGCGACCAATGGCAGCACTGCAGGGACTGATCTGTCGGAGAACACCGTCACTGGAATCAATAGAAGACTGCATGGAGCTAATGCTAAAGCTAATTCAGACAGTATAGTATCCGTGTAGATGTTACTGATATTACACACTCATTCAGTTGGGTTCCCAACATAATATACTATAATATAACACGCTATGTTAAACAGTACTTTTTGTAATGCTGTAGAATGCACAATTCATTTTGATAGAACGTCTACAATCTGATATTTCTTGATTTGTAAGTCTAACAGACCATGCAACATTCTGTTTTACTTGAAAGAGTTAACCAGAATGTTGTCATAACCTTTTAGGTGATCTGTAAATTAACAGACTATTTAATGGAAGGTATTATCTATCCTAATTGTTGAAATGGCTATGAAAGCAACAATAAAAGAATGTTCTTTGCCTTGTAATTAATATCTTCGATTGGTAACTGTGCACTGTAACTGTTGTGTGAGGTAGTCATTATCGTGAAATAGCTCCCTTCAGAGTGATTCAAAAGCCCTCCGCAGACGTTGCACTCCTGCGTCACTCTTTCGGGAGTTATTCTACGATGACGACTGCCTCACAGACCGTTATTTCTTCCTTAACAGTATATGCTTTTATTGATGCATGGGTGTGCCTTTTGGAAACAAGCCAATTGCTTAGATCAACCTCACAACATGCCACTGAGGTGTCAACAGTTTAGTATTCTAGTTCGGGATGTACAGTACTTACCAGCACGCACCAAGCAAGGGCACCAACAACATCAAAAACACATTTGAAATGGAGAAGTGTTCTACATTTTCATTAGTTATTAAATTAGGCTGAGCTAGCTGGAGGACTATAACACGCATACCACACACTCACATGCCTGACAGCTCTGTATTATGCACACACTAGGCCTGCATTTCCTCTCAATAATAGTCTCTTTAGAGCTTCAATAAAGACACTGTGCATAGGCCTAAACAGGACCCCCAGGACCTTTTCATGACTGACTCATTGATGTCTTCAGCAAAATTTCTACATTGTGCCTTCAACCCTTATAGAAAGACTCTCTTACACGCCCTCTCTCTCTCTTATTCACACACACATGTAGACTCACAAACACATATACATGCACATACAAATACACAGACAAATACACACACATGCACACACACACACACACACAACCAGCACACATATTCGTGGATCTTTCCCTTAGGGTTCAAAGTCAGGAAATGAGACAGAGGTCCAGGCTCCCTTGATGTTGCTGGATAAAGATGAACCGTGGGTCTCTCTGACAGGCTAGTCACTAGCCTCAGGTTAGATGAGCTACAATGAGCAGGGGTCAGACTGGGAAAGATATGGTAGACTTGGATAAGGTATATGGACTGCCTGAGTGTATTTGTGTGTGTGTGTGTGTGTGTGTGTGTGTGTGTCTGTGTGATGGTAGATGTGCATCTTTTGTTTGTATGTGAATGGCGATGCTCAGCCAACTGAGTGAGAGGAGAGAGTGAGTGAGTGAGAGAGGGTTGGGTGGAGGTGCAGAGGAGAGGAGAGGGACAGCGATGATTGACAGGCGATGTGTGCCACGGTCTGCTCCTCTGTGAACTGCATGTCTGTAATGTTTAATCAGGTCCGTTTGGCTGGTAATGAATTTTGATTATGCCTTTAAATGTTGCGAGCGTGCAGCGAAGTGTGGGTGTGGGTCAGAGGAGGAGTGGGGTATGGGGTAAGGGAGAGGGGTTAGAAGTGCTGTTTAGCAGGGGTGGGCAGAGGTTGAAATATTAATATCTTCCAGAGATGATGCATGAGAGCAGTCAACCCCTCCCAGTGCGTAATTCGCCCCCCCACCCCCCACTCTTCCTCGCACGCCTTGTCCTCCGCCAAATTGTTAGCACTTCATCATTAGCGGAGAACTTTTGCATTTCCATTCATCTGTGGGCGAGGGGCGCGGGGGGCTCTTTGATTAATGCCAAGGCTGATTCATTAGTTTATCATCATGGCTGTGGTTTTTTAACTGATCACCACGTATCCATCAACCAGCCCGGAGGCATCCTGGAGCCAGAGAAAAGGAGTGTGTGTGTGTGCGTGTGGTTACTGAGGACCCTTTTTGACGCACTCCAACTTTGGCTTGTTCTTGGGTGGGATGGTGCTGTGGGGCTGTGTGGGTGGAGGAATGTTGTAATAACTCAGGCTGCCTGTAGGCCCAGCCCCCCGCACTGAATAATGCACGATTATGTCTCCCATGTCTGAATACACCCACCTATTAAAAAGCCATCACTTTGACTTTAGGGAGGGAAAAATGCAAACATGCAAAAAAGGTCTGAAATTGCATGAAGTGTTTGTTTTGATGAAGAGGGGCTTATATTAAAACAACTCATTATGTGCCAGGTATAATTCAACAAGGGGTGGGAAACATCTACAAACAGCCACAAAGTTAAGAGAATGAATAGGCTTCAGCCACAGGAAAAGGTCTTCTACTTCATACTTTTGACCAATGACAATGCTGGCTAACTGACTTTATTACATTGTAATAAAGTGCTAGTAAGTGTTGCTATGAACCTGTACTATGTCACTGTCATCCATGTAATAAACAGTAGTAATAACAGAAAAAGGAAGTTTGTACTTTTATCCACCTTATACGTTGTCTTTGCTCCTCATGAGAATCACACACAGAAGTCAGCTGAACACAGACCTCAGCCACTAAACACAGAGATACACAGCAGTTAGCATGCACATGTGTGAGGTCACATGCCTGTCAAAATGCAGTGGAAAATGTATTATACTCAAAAATAATGATGTGTAATCAGAGGTGAACAACTAAGCTATATTATCATAGCCTCTTATATATCAGGTAAAAGATAACCTTCCCTTCACGACAAAAAATAAAAAACTGTAATCATAAGAAACGGTCCAATAACAACCCTGGTTAGTCTTTAAATGCATATCTATTGAGTGTCTTCACTCCTTAATATTCTATGTTTCTGTTTCATTTAACTACCACCAGTGAATGCATTTAAAGCCTAGGGCATGCAGATATTTGAGAAGAGGCTTGTTTCATTTACTAAAGTCCCATATCACAGACCATACAAATTTAATAGGCATCGCAGATATGCTAAATTATAAATGCCAGTGAAATAATATAGGGATGGACCAATCTGTATGTGGATACGGCACGCATCAGGGTCCAGAAACTATAAAATAGGATATTAAGGTATATGAGAATGTGATTCACATATGAACCTGCTCAAAGGAAAATAAAAGAATCAATTGCATGCAGCAATTAGGACAAAAAATGAATTGAACTTCATGTGAATGAATGGGTAGGGGTGGTGGAGGGGCGCCCAAATCAATTTAAAAGAGAAAAGATGAACCTTCAAAATTGAATAACGAGAGACAGTCTTAAAATGAATTGGCTGATGGTGGCCATGAGAATTAGTGCAGATTTTCCTAATTTGTCCATTAGCATGTCCTGGCGGGGCCAAATCCAGGGACCCACAGGGACACTGCAGTAGACTGTGTGGGTGCTTCCACCACCAGTGAACTGAAACAATGGGAGACCATTAAACCAGCATGGGAGCTGCACTTTAAAACCCTGGGATCTTAAGCGACTAAAGTGGAGCACATGAAGGGTTCAGATGGAAACCCCTCTATGTGTTCAGAAATATGCACTGGATTTCTAGAAAAATCCATGTGGAGTTGGGCTGATAGTGAAGTTCGAAAATCAACAATATTAATTTCTTTGGCCCTGTAGCTCTGAGGTAATGGAACAAGTAGGGGAAGGATGGATGGATGGGTGGATGGAAGGATGGGGAGGACAAGGGGGCTCTCTTTATAGCTATAATATGGATAAAATGTCTCTGTATGTCCCAGTTGTTTACCTGATGGCTAAAACTTCAGTGTGCATGCAGTAGATATGAGTGTATAAGCGTGTGTGTGTGTGTGTGTGTGCGCGTGCGTGTGTGTGTGTGTGTAGGCATGTAATAGCAAAGACGGAATAGAACTCGAAGAGGCAGCATGTGGAACGGCGATGGGTGACATGTGGACGACATGTGCACAAAAGGTGCTGGTGACACCCTCTGGTAACACGAGAGGAGACGCTGCCACCAATGTGCAGGCGGTCCTCAGTGAGGCCTCCCTGCGCCCCCCACCCCTCCCACCCCCCCACCTTGAGGGAGAGAGTCAGAGTGACTGGCGTTCCACATGAGAACACAAGATGTCCAGTGTGGGCCTAATAGGAAAAATTCAAAATGCCGTCTTTGCGTATCGCATATTGCCCAGGGTTTTCTGTCACCACACCACCGCATTAAGCATCCAGTATGATAACACGACCAAGGCTAAGGGTGGCGAGTTGAGGGCCACAGAGTTTGTGTTAAAAAAAAAGGAGAAATAAATAAATAAACGACAGGAGAGGCAGAAATCCCACTCACGTTGATTCGCCGTGGTCTGAAGAGCGGCCGCGTATCTCGACTCTGGACAGAACAGACAGCGACTTACAGCACTGGAAACACTTAATGAGCACTTTGGTGCCCACTTAACCAGATAGGAGTCCTTAATATCTTCCCCCAGCTAGTCAGGATCCTGGCCCCATAATGCTGTCATTTCATTTCAGTAATCCGCCCTATTAATGTGAGCTTTAAGGAGGTCTGGTTGCAAGGTTAAACGCTGGAAAAGTAATGGTGTAAGGGATCTTTAGCCCCTCATATTACTGTCTCTGACATTGAGAGAGCTCAGCTTTCTACCACCCAAAGCATTTCTAGCACTTTCTGCCAAAAACCATAATCTGATCCTTTTATTTATACGCATTTTGTATTTTTCCCCATCCCCTAGTTGTGTTATTTATTATTTAATCTATTTTTATCATTATTTAACCTTATTTTTTAGTATTATTTTTGTTTTATTATCATTTTTAAATTAATATTTAAATTTGCGAGCATTTCAAGCAGTATTGGTCACAAAGAGCTAAAGTTTTGCAGGACATGGCTGGTCTACGGACCTAAAAAGAAAGACCTCTGTCATATTCTGTATTACCTGAGTGGACTGGCTTGTGAGCTAATATTATGGACTGCTTACACAGCCACAAAAATGGCCCAACATTATAATAGCTTTGATTAAGGGTAAACACAGATATAGAAACGTATATGAATCCCTAATAATGGTTATAATATTAATCAAAGGACAGCTACAATTTAATCTAAACAATGCCTGTGCAAGACAGCTGTTTAATCTCTATAAATAGTGTCAGGATTTTCACTGGGAGTCTGTGTGCCTCCCTAAATAAATCAGAGGATATTTTCAGTAGTTAATCTGTAAATCTAAATAAATCTCTTATTTTCCCCCTTTCTTCTCTTTTACTTTTCATCCTTTTCTTTTCACAGCCCGCCTTGTAATTTAAATAAAGTGGCATAGGGTAGGGGGTGTATTTTAGCAATATCCTCTTTCTTTTTTTGGCCGTAACACACACACACACACACACGCTCTCTCTCTCTCTCTCTCTCCTTCTTCAGCTCTCCTCTAATGCGTCCTAATCCGGAC
>JAGFZM010000328.1:1454791-1487291 GCA_017657215.1 Limnothrissa miodon | reverse complement strand
GTGTGTGTGTGTGTGTGGGGGGGGGGGGGGGGGGGTTGTTGAGGCATCACTGGCATTCAAAATGTTTGACAAGACTCTGAGGGTGCGAACAGAAATGTATTCGCCATAACCTTTTCTTCGGTTATTGCTGCACTTTTTTACGACCCGCGCCAAACACCAATGGAGCCATTAAAAATTTAATCCAGCACAGTGTACATAAACTATTCCAGTCATTACACTGCGCCTGTCCCAGCCTGCCATGAAAGGAAAAATACTGAAAAGGAGAAAAAAAAAAGAAGAGATGAGGTGATTCTTCAGGAAAACAAATCCGAGCTTAGACTCTGGGAGGCCATCTTTTCAGGCTGGGCAGACCTTTTAATGGCCTGCAAAAGACTTTTCTTGTTGGCAGGCCTGTCACAGGAAAATCTTCAGATGCTTGAGTCATGCATGTTGCATTCTTCACATACCCAGGTATATATTGACCTGGGTATAATGGGCCATCTTTTTCGAGCGCAGTGGGAGAAGCCTTTTGCTCACTTTACTGTTTCACTGTAAATTGCCGTTCGCTTGAAGGACTTTTGCATGGGGCAAGTTCCAAAGCAAGTTCTCATCTGGCATTTCTCTAAGTTTGCCCAGGATAGAGTCACCTGAAGGACGAGTCTCCCACATAATCATCCCGCTGATCCCCTGAACCATATGGGGCAGGGTGGAGATGGGAGGCCGTAAAACCTCTTTACGAGCACATTTGTTACCATCTAAACCTGCGTGGAGTAATGGCTCAACACTACAGCTGGCAATGGGCCAATAATAACAGACTTTCACAACGCGTCAAGCCTTCTGCCAGCCGACGGAGCCCAACCTTGACCGGCCAGCCCCAGCCCGTCCCAGCCTGCCACCGCACACACACACACACACACACACACACTCTTCCTGTTCCGTGGGCCGCTGGACAAAAGCCTCCATCTCCCAACCCACCATGGAGGTCTTTCTCCAGTGAAGACACGGCATCAAAAAGGAAGAATAATAACAATAAAAACAGGTTGGCCGCGACCACCAGGGAGCAATAAAAGAGAAGGGGAGCAATTTTCCCTGATAAATAATCCCCCCCCCCACCTTCTTTTTTTTTTACTTGGTTGCCGTTTCCCCAAAATATGGGTTTTTCCAGCGAGGGTTGACACATTGTAATCTACCTTTGGGCGTGGGTATATTAATGCCATTTCCATATTCAGAGTCCTGCTCTCCCTCCTGCCTCCATACCCCTCATCCCCTCCACCCACACACACACACACACACTCACCACCCCCCCCTGCCCCCTTTGGAGAAACACTGGGGCCACTCTCAGGCCCAGGAATACCCAAGAGCCCCCCCCCCCACACCTGCGCTGCGTAATTCCAGCCAGCCTCATTATTTAGCATGTCACCCACTATTTTACATGTTAAAGCACCTCAGCCTCCATCTCATTTATTGCTGGAATATCAAATGGGGCATGCTGGAATGGGGTCACTGGCGTTGGAGAGGCATAGGGAAATAAATATATATACAGTCAGTCAAGTCAAGGTGAAAACTTGTGTCAGCAAGCTGCTTTCTTTTGTGTACGTGTGTGTGGGGGGGGATATCTAAAAAGATGGGGGAGGTTTGTAGGGGGTTGCATGGGGGTTCACATTTGTGGGGAGTGGGGTGTGTGCGTGTGTGTGTGGGTGGGTGGGGGTGGTGGGGGGGGTTCAGGGAAACAAAAGCTGTGTTGAAATATTGAATGGAGGGTATTTGATATTGTTTTCCCCTTTACTTTGTGGATTCTATATCAGCTGTGTCTGCTTCAGTACGCCTGCGTAAATGCAAATTCAGGTTACGTCTCCCCTTTTCTGACCCTATTTTTTCCGCATTTTTATTTAAGGGACAACGTCTTTGAGAATTCTGTGCTGGCTTTGATGAGATTCAACTGTAATTATATTTTCACCACGGCAACAATAAGAAGAACAACAACAACAGAAAAGTTAATCCGTCAGTGAGAAGGCCCACTTCTGCTTCCTGGTGACAGTGATTAGCCCTAATCTGTGCTTCTGGGGTGTTCATGGGAGAAATACATGTTTTTTTCTCCTCTTCTTTTTCTTGTCTTCATTTTTCATGTTGTTTTTTTGTCCCATTTCTTTTGGTGTATATAATTAGCTTCCATGTGTTGAGCTAGCTAGGTCTTAAAAAATGGTAACTGATAAGCTAAAAAAATTATAATAATATAATACTAACCATATTTTTAAATTGTTACCATATTCTTACATTACATTCTTACCATATTTCCTAGTAATGTTCACTCTGTTTATAAGTGACGTCAACGTGATGCAACCATTTGTTGGGTGGCTTGTTTGACTGACTGACTGGGGCCAGAATTTCACAGAAACAGATTTTCTTCAAACTTGCAAACTACCATGTCTTGGTGAAAAAAAATAACCTTAGAAATAGACTATTAAATAACGATGAAATTCACTCACTTTTTTCACTTTCTTGGACACAGCAACAGGGGGCACTTGACCTTGGCAGTGGTTGCACTCTCTGAATACCCTTCTAGATAAGCATGGTGAATAGGAAATCAGTAATATGTGTATAAAAAGTAATATGAGTCTGTGTTTGATGCCCAGCAAACTATTTCATGTGGCCAACTAAAGTATATTTACTTCCAGTCTCCTGTACTCTTACTAAATAGCCTGCTATTTGTTCTGTTTTCAACACCAGGACTATTCAGACACCATCATTTCCAGAAGAATGACCCGAGGGTCATGGCAAGTCTCTGAATTTGTCTCCCAGATCCCCGGCTAATTGCAAAGCAAAAAATATTAACGCTGCATTAAAATTCCTGAGATTTGGACCAGATAGTAAGGATCAAGGTTCAAGTTTATTCTTCACATGTAATAAATACAATTATTGCTTCCTAAAAGGTTTTAGAAAGACATTGTGTGGCAAATGGGTTTGTGCCAGAGGCGATTTCTCTAAGACTGCAAGGGAAGCTCAGCTTCCCCTAAAATGTCAAAAATTAAATGGTCAAATATGTATGGTTGTGTTAACATTTTATTGACTACAAAAGCGTTAGAACATGTTCATCTCAAAGACGAGTTCGTTTAGAATAAGCAAGGCCTACTTATCACAAACTGACCGAGTTGTTATCTGTTCATACATTCCCATTGCGCCGTTTTTGTCAGTGCATTTGTCCATAGAATTACTTCTTCGTTTGGTTTAATGGCGGGCGCTTTTCTGACCTCTAGTGTCTCTACTGTTATATGAACCAGCAAGAACAGCATGGTTTTGCCCATAGACGTTGAGCGTCTGCGTGCTTCAATAGAATATATTTTTTTATTGACTCGAAATTTGACTGTTATTGGATAAATGCCACGATTTTGTCCCGCCCCCGGACGCTCAGTGTCTCTGGGGTGAATGGAGCTGTTATCGTGGTTCGTCTGGCCTGGACGCTGAGCTTCTGCATGATGATTGGAGGATTAGTTTTGATTGACAGGTATGTTGAGATATATATATATATATATATATATATATATATATATATATACATATACATATACTTCACTGCACTGCACTGCGTCAGTCCCATCGTGAATTTTGCAAGCGAAGTTTGTGCAAAGACAAGCTGTGAACCATTTGCTGACATTTTGTGTCTGTGATTATTTGTACATTTCTCACACTGTAAATAAAACACACCCATCATATTTCCTTTTTTCAGTTTAACATTATTTCAATCATTTCTTGTTCGAGTTTGATACCGTTTTGTTATATAGTTAAGTTGTTGGCTAGGTCTAGTTAGCCAGCTAGCAATGTGCACTGCACACACAATGGCAAACAATGAATGCTAATGCAGAATTTACATATAAATAAATTGACAAATCTTGTGATGTAAACTGACAATGATGCTTCCCCTCTTTCAAAGACCAGCAGCCACTGTTTGTGCCGGTTCACTCATTTACAGAGGAAAGGCCTTTTATACAGCTACCAACAGACAACATAAAGGCCAGGCAAGTCACAACTGCTTTTGAGAGACACTCAAACAAATTCACCATTACTATCACCTTCTCAGAGACAGAGCACAACTCAAATAAAACTTTACACATTGGAAAAGATTTTGCCATCTGGCTCAAGATACTTAAAAAAAAAAAAAACCTCACACAGGTTTTTGGAAATGTACTCTCTCAAACAAACGAGCAAAGAGGCCATTATCTATTTATTGTTTTGCGATTTGAGACAACTCGAGTGCCCCTGCCAAAAACACCCCACAATCTTGGAAAACACATGTTCTTCAGAGAAATTCGTCGGAAGAGCTTTGCGGAGCGTAATTCAGCCCTTGTGTGCAGCAAAGCTCTCCATGTTTGTCACTAACCCACTCTAACCCCTTCCGTCGACCCCCCTGAACCTAGCATTCCCCCTGCTCCCTGCCAACTCCCGCCGCCCTCCAAATGGAGAAAAGGAGAGCGCAAGGCAGATTTGACCCCCAGGATCTGAAAGGATGAGGAAGTAGGGAGAGGAGAGAGGCCAGGTGTCAGGGTCAGGTGTCACGGCAGGAGGATTGCTTTGTGCTGTGACATTGAAAGGAAGCAATGCTTTGTGCCTAAAACATCTTGCTTACAGCAGCAGGGTCTGATCCAAGTATTATGTACGAATACATCAGTCGCCCTGGACCCCCTCTTCAGATGAGGACACACACGTGCGCACACACACACACGCATTCACACACACACACACACACACACACACACACACACACACACACACACAGACACACAAGATGCAGCTCCCCCTTTACCTTTTCTCCCTTCTGCTTCTATCCTCCTCTCCCTCCACAGAAGTAAATTATCAAAACTGTGTTTGAAAGTGAATGAAGGGTGACTCTTTCTCTTGCTCTCTCTCCCTCCCTTGCTCCTTCCCCCTCCCCCTCTTCCTCTCCCTCTCCTGCTTTGACATCTCAGTTTTTTTTCCTTACTTGCCACCGTTTCTGGGCTAGGTGATAACTGCCGGTAATAGGATTAACATTGATTTCTTTTTGCAAGAACAGAGATGTGCCGGTTCCAGCTATTTATTGAACTGCCAGCTTTGAACTATCAAAACTGACTGCCGGAAAAGACCTAATGCAGCATTTTAAAGAAATGAAAAGCCCCTGTGTACTTCTTTCTCTTTCTCTGTTATTCCTCTCTTCTCTTGCTCTCTCCTTCCTTTTTTGTCACCATGGGATAAAAGGAAGAATCAGGCGTCTATATTCTAAGCCCTGGTAATGACTTTATTTATACATTTTGTTTTGCTCACCTTTTCGGGTTTAATATATTTGCGATTGGATCTAGGACTTTGTTATTGTGTTTTTGACTTTACCCTCACCTTGAAATGTGAAACCCATTGCGACATTGTTCCTTTTTTCCCCTCCCCCCATCCATCTTTGCTTCTTCTTCTTTCTCCTGTATTCCAGAACAGGCCCCTGGTGTGAGCAGTGGTCAGAAGCAGTGAATCATTTTAGCACTGATCTCTCTCTCTCTCTCTCTCTCTCTCTCTCTCTCTCTCTCTCTCATACACACACACACACACACACACACATCCAAACACACACTCGCTCACACGTACAGGATGCCAGAGTGACAGGGCACACCTCGTTCAGGCAATTAATACTACAATCCTGGACACAAGTCCGGCCTGACAACAGTATGAAAAACCTTGTGATAACCTTGTAGGATTGGGAACTTTTAGCATGGTACAGAATAAAGCTATTTGGCACTGTCTGAAGCAATGCCAGTTTGACAAAGACAGACTCCAAATTGTCAAAATTGTAACATGGATTGGCTAGTCATTTTATGGGAATATCAAACTGTTATGAGTAAGTCTTAATGAAAAACATAAGACAATACACAGTCTTCGTGTAACCTCTGAACAGGACCAACATAACACACGAAATACAGTTTTGTGTGTATAATTTAGTTTCGATTGACAGTTTTAGCCTGATGCGTTCTCATCAGTTTTGAATAATGAGTGAATTCCCTTCAGTTGCACCAGTATATAAAAGACAGCAAAAAGCCTTGAGTCCCTTTAGTAGTCAGTTCTGTGGAGATGACTCACTGTGTCACAACACAAGGAGGGGGAGTATAAGAGAGATTGTGGTTTAAATGAGGGCTATTCAGCTCTTAAGTTCAGTCTGTATAAAAGGCTCAAACTATACCGCTTTTGTTGGACACTCAGGTAATGGGCTCACGAGCTGATTCAGCTTTTACATTTTCAAGACAATGAATAGATCCATTAGTCCCATCTCTAGAAAATATTTTAGATCCTTCTGGTCATTTTAGGAATGAGCTACGTAGGCTACATATTATATAGCTGTTCTACAGGGTGCCTGCTGACAAGGCTTAGAGCATCATAGTATTTGACAGCTAATATTATTGCTGTGAGAATGAATGCATAATACTTTCATTCAAAGAGTTGACCAGAAACACCCCGATCTGATACACAAGTGGCCTTCTCTGCACAACCCGATGCATGTATTGCATGCATGGGGCAGAGGAGGGCAAACACCCTTTTATTTCTGATAGCTGTCTTTGTGTGACATAATTTGTATGCCGCCTGTGCTTATTTTTGTGTGCTTCCTTGCTAGGTTATGGCATACATGTGCAATGTTATGGGACCTTGGAAGTTTACCATCTAGGTTTTTACCATGCCTCTTTTATGTAGACATCAGAGTAGCAAAATAATATGCTAAAAAGAATTTCAATTTGTTAGACCGGGTATTCACCAATAATTGCATATGCATTTTTTTGTGTGTTTTCAAGGACTTATATCTGCAACGCTGTCTCTTGGCTTGAGATACCTATAGCCCTCCAACCATGCACGTAAAGCGTAGTACTAAGGTTATGTTCTTGGTTTCATTTTCCAGAGTTGATGAGATAATCCCTGAATCCAATCTACTGTGTTTCAAGCACACTTAACTTCTCTAAACAAGAAGGCCACACCAATAAAATTAGTTGGTTCTCGGATTTTTTCAAGAAAAATATGGAGCGAGCGAGCGAAATAAAAATAAGGAATTAAAGACATTTACTCATGTGATTAGGAAAAACTAAATGAGGCCTAATTTATAAACTTAACTTTCACACCTCAAAGCACACTTTTTGTCATGCAGGTTTTAGGCAATGTACAAAAATTCATAATTCTGTCATCCTATGTTATGTGAGGTTTGACGGTTTGTCATTTATTTACGAGTTTGTGAATCTAAGCACCAAGCAGGCTTGCTGTGGAATTGAGGTATGACATATATTTTACACTAGGCTACCTGTAGCCTACGTTCAAACTCATTTTGTCACAGTTCATCACAGGGCATTAGAACGTCAAAATCGCATTGATTCACCAGATAGCAATTAGATAGTGACTAAAACTCAGTGATCAGCGCAACGGAGGTGAATATTCATCAACGTGCAGTTACATGAATCTAGAAAAGAAACGACTTTTGTTGCATGAGAAACAGAAGCGTGTGTGTGTGTGTGTGCGCGCGCGAGGATGTGAGTGTGTAGGCATATGCTATTCATTTATTTATTCATTGATTTTGATGGCGAAATACTTTGAATGGGGGGTTTTTTTGCCTCTCAATCAATGAAATATCAAACTCACCTCCACAGAGTTGCACAAGCATGAGTACAACTGCGCAAAGTTCTCAACCTCTTTAATTTCAAAGCACTTGTCAAATGTTTTTCTCTTCTGATCAGATATTCTAATAATTGCATACACTGGCATCTTTCCTCGTATCATGTCTCTTGTCTCTTGCACTCTGAAGTGAAAGGCGCGATTTGGTTTTCGACGTCAGTATTTCAAAATTCCTAGCTACAGCCCTGCCAGCAATATGAGCTGGCTCTTCAACTAATTGCCTGTGAATGAGGCAATTGATTACTGATACAGATCAATTTGGATACGCCAGCCACGATTACATTTAACACTGGGACTAATTGTTTGCTAATCACTTGGTCATTGTCCCAATGGAGTGCTCTCAACTTGACCTCTCTGTGTTGTTTAATTAATCAATTAGTTATAATTATTTATATATTCATTCATTCATTCATTCATTCTTGTGCCTACAGCTGTTCACTACAAAGCCCAACACTACTTCATATATATTTATGTAACTGAAAAGTTAATTCCTCAACTGTAACTGTTCCATAACTAATACATGAAGCACCACATAACATAGCAAAAATCCTATATAATTAATTCAAATATCTAAAGATGTTTTAGGTGACATCAGACCTTATACTTGCATTATCCTGGTTTCATCAAACCCATGCAATTTATGAACATTGTCAAGGAAGACTACTTTAGGGAATGTTTCTTATCACAGAGTCCTTTTACATTTACATTTACATTTATGCATTTAGCAGACGCTTTTATCCAAAGCGACTTACAAAACGAGGATAACAATCAAGCTACATAGCAGAAACCTTAAGGACCATAGTGCTAGGGGATAGTGCTTCAGTTCATTTTAGTGCTAGGATAGAAGATGTTCTCTGAATAGCTGGGTCTTTAAGAGCTTTTATCAGGGATGTCTAGCCTTCACCCAAAACATTTGCAAAATTATCGTAATTCACATTAACTGAAATAATTCAGTGCCTTCACTCTTGCTCTAAAAAAAAAACACGTTTGGTACCAAAATGATTTAGCATGCAGGGAAACAGAGCAAGGTTAGGCTTTTATTTTTGCACCATTGTCTTAGTCTGTTATTAAATTGGTTAGATTTCAAATATCAAAACACACAGGGACACTCTTATGCATTAGATTATGGCAACCAAAACATGCATATTGTAAATGTAGACATTTCTTGAACGAGAATGGATCCTGAGAGACAAAATTAGGTGTAGTCAATAGTAGGCCCCCGTCAAAGGGCTGACAAGATGGATGCAAAATAAACCTGTTATACTACCCAGAAAATGACCTAAACATTCACAGGATAGTTCACAGTAATACATTTTGCCATCTTGCCATTAAGAATATGATACACATTTAATGGCATGTTGTGTGACAGGTAGAGTCAAGTGTTAAATGAACTCCATTTGAAGTGCCTCTCAAACCCCTCCTTCCTCCACTCTCTCCCAATGTAACATCTGTTACAATCAGCTGAGGCCAAACATGACGCCTGCACCACTGTCACTACCAATCCACTCCAACAAGCTAAACACCACTCACGGTTAGCCTGCTGTTAGCATCACTAAACACTTCCTGACAGAACAGCTAGTAAATTAGAGTAGCTGAAAGAGACAGAGAGAGAGATAGAGAGAATGGGGGGAGGTGGCTCATCTGTATCAATGCTTCCCTCTCCTCAGGCAAAACAGGAGGAAAAAGCAATCATTAGCAACTAGTGGTGCTTGCCCCACCAAATAAAGCATTTGAGGGAAGATTTATGCCGTTTCCTGACTGGAGGTGATTTATTTATTCCAGTGGAGGTGGTGAAATCATTAACCTCCGCTATGTCTCTGGGGTTGGGGGAAGGGACGGGGTGGGGTGGGGAGGGGACAAAAGGGTTCTGGCGTGCCGTACGCGTGCCTTGCTCACCACCCCTGTGGCCTCAGGAGGCAGAGGGGGGCTGGGGAGGGGGCAGTGGGGGAAGAGGGGGAGGCCCGCAGGGGGTTGTGGTCACTGATGTGTCTCTAATGTGCAGTGAGAGAAGGTCAGACAGACGCACTAGCTTGAGCATTGAACGGCGCAGATTGCAGGGCTCACTTGTTGTGGTGTTATTTGACGGACGGACTGAGGGGGGGGGGGGGGGGGAGTTGTGAGGTTAGGGTTGTGAATTGGAAGTGGGGGACCTACCGGGGGCCACACCAGGTTGGGTTTATCTTGCGGGGAGATTACTATATTGGAGGCGATTGTCATCTCAGCCTTTCTGGAGGATGCATCCAGAATTAAATATCACCATCAATACAATCAGGGACACTTTCCATCTACACATAATTGACTGCTAGGCCATGATCAATTATGAATCAGTTCAGATAATGAATCTGGGATTTAATCTGCTTGGAGACTGTGCCGAGACATGACCCAGGTCAACTCTGGATTCCAAACCTTCAAAAAAAGACTGCACTTTTCCTGAGCTAATAAAGCTGTAGTAACTGTATAATACCATTCAAAAAATGACATGGCTTAGAAAAATGAAAGGCATATTTAAGCGAACTGGAGAAAGAGCGCTAGCCTACTTTTGTGCCATTGCCACCAAACTTACAAATATGGACACTGAATGTGATAAAAAACAACAAACGGTCTCAAGACTAAAGCCACATTTCTGTTAACAGCTGTCAGCTATGATTATCACCCACTAAGATTATCCGGTTGCAAAGGAACGGCAATGACATACCCAGTTGCCTGACACGTTAGTCATCCACTGCTGCTACAAAAACCCTCCATGTGGCTGTGACACAAAACAGGAACGGGGCCCCTTTCTGATAAACGAGGGCTGTCTCATCGCTGTGCCAGGGTTGGACCTCACAGCAATATGGGAGCGGAATTACATCAGACGCTATTAGAGTTGCACCCATCACATGGAGAACGCACTGCCGATTGTCACACTGTTTCAAAGACAATATTATAAGCTCTTTAATCTGGGCCTATAATGAAGACGAAGAGCCTGCAATCTCATATCTTGCCATTCCCTACACAATCGTTATCGTTCTGTAACGTCGGTGCTGCCAAAAACCGCAGGCTACACCGTTTTTATTCCTTGCTTTCATTTGGTCCCTAACTGTTTGTCTGCTTTCAGCCGAGCCCGTCATGGTACGTTTGTCTGAGATAAATCTTCATAATGTACATGACTGTATACATAGGTATTCAGCTTGCTTTCACTTCACATTGTGCTATTTTCTCAATGTCAAAGTGAAGCAGGGTAAAAATATAAAGCATTGTACCTGACGAATCTCTGAGCCTCAGTGCTGGCGGCCATGTTGGCAAAGAGGCATTTTGGAACTGGAGAGGCCTGTTTTGGCTTTTGTTGGCAAGTTGGGTTAGAAGCCCTGAACTTTATGATACAAGGCTCTTCATATTCTTTGGCAAGGGCAGGGTGTGTAGGTGTGTATGTGTGTTTATTTTACACCGATCTTTGTTTTGCTGTTCACAGCACTGGATGTGCAATGTGTTTCACTGCCTTTCTTGTGAACATGAATGAATATGCTTTTGGGAATCGACAAAGATTTCCATGAAAATATCAGTGTAAATGTGTGTCCAGTCAGTGCACATTTGAAAATTTCAAGCTATGCGATCACAGAGTGGAACAGATTATCTATATGATTTACAAATGAATCAGACCCATGGCCATTTACATGAGCTAACCTCCTTGAAATTCATCGGATTCATTAAATGCACTGTAAGCATGCAACACGTGTCTCCCATTAAAATCGTGGTCTTAATTTGTTGGAATTAACACAGGAAAAGGTCTCTACAGACCTGGGACATTGAGAGAGTGCAGGCCCGTAAAAGACCTTCGCTAATGACCCTGGTCCCAAGGCAACATGTATGCCAGTGGGCCAATGATGACATGGACCTGTATATGATTGTCAGCTTAATTAGAAAAGTTGAGGAGGGGCCCTGGCAAAAGTCATAACAGGCCCCTGTTTAAAATTCTCAGAATAGCAGGCGAAATTAAGAAGGGAGAGGGTTCAAGCGAAATGACATCGTTAATCGGAAATTAATCAGGAGTTTAACTTAACTGAGCAAGGTGATGTGGTGGTCCTGTCAGCAGGTTTCCTCCCGTTTTTCCCTTAAATGTAATTGAACACTTGTGGCAATCTCGTGGTCTCTGCAAAGAGCATCTGTGTCAGCCCAAAGCAGCTGAAGTGAGATGGGGGGCCAGGATCATCCAATTATTTCTCATCCCTTGCCATTCCCACTGCTCTGAGCTCTTAATTTCATTAGAATTTGGTGAGATTCAAATATACATATATGTATACATGTCTGTATCTGCATGTGTGTGTGTGTTCATGTGTGGAAGAGGTGGGGGCAGGTAGTGTAGTGGCTGGGGCAACAGAAGTGTTTGGTCAGTCTGTAGAGGGGCAATGATTCTCTTCCAACCTTATCAAGCCAGCGCTTGAGAGGACTACAAATCAGTGTTTTATTAAGGGCAATAAAGCGGGGTATCCAATTGCCACCAAAGTGTTCTCAAATTTACGAGGAATATTTTATGCTGGCATCATTTCCTCCCCTGGATGGTTAAATCTTAAGATTTTAAAGTTATATTTTAATGACAATATATGCTTTTAATTAAATATTAAATTTTCCTGACAATAAATATGCTGAGGGCAGATAAACACTTGGGCATGCATTCAATTAGAACAGCTTTTGGCTTCTAACTTTGACTGCTAGATTTATAAAGGTGCTTTTATTTTTGTCCTGGAACATCATCATTTGCACATTAATGATGAAAGACAGATTAGTCATCTGACAAGTAAAAAATATGATTTGCATAACAAATTAAAAAAACGTGCAAGTCATGATTCTGGAGGCTGGCCAGTGTCTTTTTGTTTGTTTGTTGTTGTTGTTTTTGTTGTTTACAACCATAAATCTGCTCTTTTTTTAAGTGTGTCATTCACCTCTGCCAGGCAAAAGGGCAAATTTAGTGACAAATAAAACAGCCCTATATTTTTTTTTTTAAACAAACGTTGATCTAAATTTATGCCCAAGCAGCACGGCTAGAACAGCTGCCTAATTTAATAATGAAGGTGGTGGTAATATGCAGACTAGGATAGAAGGACTATAATTTGGCAGAGGCGGGGAGGGTAAGAGCTTCACTGAGGACAGCCAAGGAGAGACAGTGGGGTTCACGGGTGTGGTGATGGTGACACTGTGGCTATGAAACACATGTTGTGTGGCGCATGCATATTTGTGTGTGTGTGTGTGTGTGTGTTAGACGTACTCGAGTGCGTTTATGTGTAAGTCTTGCCAAGAGAAGTGCAGTCCTGAGCTGTGTTGTGGTGGCATGGGCTGGGGGCTGCCAAACACAGGCGTCTGATTTAGCCTCTTGCCAGCACACCACCCTGCTTTTCCCTGGCGGGGGCCGTGCTCTTTATGGAGGCCTCCCTGACGGCTCTGATAGCGCAATCAGGGCCAGGGCAGAGCCCAGGCAATTTCTCCTTCAGCTCTTTGATAACCCTGGGCGAGCGCTCGCCTGCCGCAAAAAACACACGCCAATAGCCATGGCAGCCGCCGCTGCCACAGCAGCAACAACTCAATTGGAATGGGTCCCTGTATTTTTCAAGCCGAGGGGAAAAATGAGCTTCCACACCGATACAATAGGAGGGGTGGAGAGAGGTGTCTTACTGCTGCCGAATGGAGGACTGTGAATCTTTCTGGGGGGTCACTAAGCCAGAGGACTACATCTGATGAATATGACAGGCCACTGTATTGTGCCCATTTTCACCTTAGATGTTGGACAAGGAAGAAGATCAGGAGAAGGAGTATGGTTTACACGGTTAGTTTTCCCCAGTGGACATTTGCACGGCCATAAAAGTGACAATTTTGTAAATCCATGACTATACTTTTCTGCGATGGCTCACAAAAAAACGCATGAAATATGTATCAGCCACATATCACAAACATGGGGTTAATACTGACAGAAATGTCAATGTCAGGGTAGTATTTTGCGTCACGTTGTATCACAGTATGTCCAATTCAAACAACTCAAAAAAGGGAAAGGATGGACCCAGAGAAAAGCCAGACAGTTCTTTTGAAAGTTTATTTGCTTGTGCGCTAGCTATGTTTTCCAGGTCTCATATAATATGGCAGGGCCTGAGATAGAATCTGTGCTGTGGCCAAACCAGCAGGGAGGACAGGCCTCCATCTCCTCCCAACTCTCTGCTCTTCAGGAATTGGATTTTTTTTCCCCCTGCATCTCTTATCGCCGCATCTGGCTCTCCCATTGTGAGCTCAGACTCAGAGAAGAAAAGGCCTTCCAGCTGCTTTGACTTTGGGACTTATTTTCTCATTTATTCCACACCTTAACCCCCCCACCCCACCCCTGCCCCGTGCCCAGCCTCCGTCCCCATGCCTTCCCCTCCCCGCTGGCGTTGTTGGGGCTGGTATCGAGCAGACCTTGACTGCTGTCTGTCCCCCCTGCAGATCAAACGCATGTGAACCAGCCCGGGCTCCAATACAGAGGGAAGGGACGCACACAAAAGTTCACAGCAGCCGTGGAACGGGCCAACAGTGGTCCCTTTGTGAAGGGCGCTGAAAGGGCCGGAGAGCGAGTGCTACAAAGCGGTCTGTGATCTGAGGCTGGACAGGGAGGGCAACAGCAGACAGACCAGTGACGCCAAGGCTTTGCAGTGCGCACGACCATAAAGACACGACCGGGGTCAGAATAAAGAGAGAGCTACATCACCAGCCTGTAAGAGATAGACATCGGTTCACATGACCACAGTGCACTTTGTTTGTCACGTTTGCATGGCAGGGAGGACCAGGAGACATTGTCTATACAATGACCTATAGCACATTCTCCAAATCTCAATTCAGCAACGTTCTTCAACAGAAGTAGAGGACTGTATCATCTGTATAGGTCATGGTCATTAATTCGGATGTATACAGTAGTGAAGTAGCTGGGTACATAAGTCTTCGGGCATGACTTTCAACAGCGTACTAAAAGTGTAAGGTGATGTATATTGTTGATCATCACAATGTAAAGTGCAGGCCATTGCATGACCAGACCTTCACTGAGCTTCACTGATTGTGTCTGTGTGCTTGTGCACGTGTGTGTGTGTGTGTCATTGTGTGTGCGTGTGTCTTTTATAGTGACTGTCATTTAGTTGTCACACAAAAGGGCTGAGTCAGGGCCTACTGTGGCAGTCTTGAGCATTGTTGTTGGGCTCTTTTTCTCCAGCTTTCCCATTAGTCAGTTTGCCTTAAAGAGGGACAGCTGGCTCTGTGGGCTGAACTCCTGAGGCCGCAAGGTTGGAGCATAATGCTGTTCTTAGGTCAGGGAGGCAAGAGCCTTATCACACTGACCTTCAGGCCTGCTGATGCTTCTGCTTTCATACATCAGGATGTTAAAAGATGGAAAACACACACACACACGTGCGTGCATGTGCGCGCACACACAGACATACACACCAAAAAAATCAGACACAGGCAAATTTAGGTGTCTGTGGAGGTTTCTGCTGCTGCAGTTGGACTACTCAAGTGAGCAAAAAAATGGTAGCAAAAGGACTAGGGTTGAAAATTAAGTGTAAAAATTAGGACTGTCAAAGTGAACGTGTTAATAGTGCATTAACGTGACTTCACTTTATCGCGATTAAATTAAATGCCACAATTAATGCTGATGTGGTAAGGAACAATACATGTCTTAACACAAGCCTAGTGTGCAAAATTAAGCTGCTATAAGGTGAACTTAGTGGTAAACTAAGCCAGAAAATTGCTAGTTATGTAGCCTGCATATGCAATGCTGTGTGAGTTTTTTTTTCCAGATTAAATGCATCTCATGGTTGATGGCTGATATAGTTTGTAAAATGTTGAATGTAGATAGCATGGTGATAGCTTTCCAAATAATCTACCTCACTTGACTGAACAGTCAAGAGTCAAACTCAAAAAAAAAAAAAATTGTCCCTCAAAATGTGTTTTGCAGCCATTTAGAATTAAACAAATAACAAACAAATATAGTCTGTTATTTTGCATATGCCTAATATATTACATTTTTGTAACAGCCCAAGTAAAAGGTAATGTACATGTACATATTTTACTGTCCTCTACTACCTTCTGTAAAGCAAGATCATAGAGAACTGATGAAGAATTGAACTACAAGCAGAATCGAGAATGTAATATAAAATTCTATCACTTGCCACCCTTAATTAGAAAGGTGTTTCTTTCAAATATTTTGTTGCTTTTACACATGTAGAAAATCTGATTTTTTAGTTTTGACCAACAGATGTATCCCCCAAACACCTCTTAGTAAGTAAGTACCCATTTCATTTGATCATTAATGAAAAGTAATGGCCCAAATGAATTGTATAAATCAGTGATCCTGTATACCTAGCTGACATTCCGTTTTTTCCCCCCTATCCTCAACCATTTTTCCCTCTTGTGCTTACACATACAGTAGCTCAGCTATACAGTAGTCTCTTCACGGTTTTCCAGCTAAAAAAGCAAGCCTCGTGACGCTATGTCATCAGCACAAAAAGTCTCGCCCCCCCCCCCCCCCCCCCCCAAACCCCCTCATGGTTGATTTCCTCTCTCTCTCTCACCCCACTGCCCCATTCCCCCTATCCTCAACCATTTGTCACACCAAAACAAACTCACAATTAATGTCATATTCATTTGAGTTCATTTCAGTTCATTTGAACAAGAACCCAATTATTTAACCTCGCGGTCAAAACACCTGCGTATCAGAAATTCATGTACATAAAAACACACCTTGTGTGGTTTAAAGTAGCAAAAAAGAAGAAAACTTTTAATAGATTTAGATTTAACAGCTAATATATTATACTTATCTGTTCATTATGACAGATGTGATATTTCATATTCTGTTTACAGACACGGCTAGGACAAGACCCCTCATACTCCTCCATGGCACAGACTTCTGTGAGGGCAGTACCCTCCTCCTGGAACAAGATGCCCATCTTAAATAAGAGGGGCCATTTCATCCACTGCACGTTGGCCAGGTTCATTCCGAGCGCAGCTGTTCCCTACTATGCATCATTAGGATGCTTTTTCTGTGTGCCAGACTTCGAGCACTCGGACTTATAAGGTCGGGGTAACACATTCATGAGTCGTCATCGTCATGGAACAACACCTGACAGAGTGATGCCAGTGCCTGATGCCTGCAGATGCCTGACTAGCCCTGAAAGAAGAAGTTCAAGTCCTTTTACTTACAGATAAGCTGATGTTTTGGCTCTTTTTTAAACAGCAGTCTGGTACTTGCCATACTTACCAATGGTTGGCTATCGAGAAACATCAGACCCATGGGAATGAAACAATCATTATTAAGATGTAATGAGCTATGATAACTAGTGAAATCACCAGCCCCCAGTTCTAATACGCACAGAGACACAGAGTTGAATCACTAACCACAGGTTGTTACAGGAATAGCCTATGCCTCCTGCTGTGAAAGATTAAAAAACACACAGGAAGAAAATGGCTAATATTGCATTTTGATAAGGTCTTATAGGATGTAGCTAAATTGGACAGCAATAGAGAGAACAATTAAAATGGTTCTTCTTCAAAAAGTTGGAAATATGCTGCATTTGAATCCTTTTCAGTATTTACGGTGATCATTTATTTGGAAAATAATTTACTAATCTTCTTCTAGGGAAAATTATACAAATGACGCACCAAAAACTCCTTATTTACAGGCACTATTATGTTTAGACCAAATCTTCCTAAGCAAAACTGTGTAACCTTTTACATGGCACACAAGTCTAAAAGTCTGGGGGTTATGAGATTCAGCATTGCATAATTTCCTGTCCTATAAGAGCCCTTTCCTAATGCACTGTCATCTCCTAACCTTAAGAATGCTAAAAAAAAACAGTGACAGGCCCACTGACATGTTAAAAGCTGGGATGGCTGGATCAGATAGGCAACATGATACTGGCCCTGCAGGCATATATGTGTGTGTGTGTGTGTGTGTGTGTGTGTGTGTGGTCAGGCGGGTGGGTGGATGGTGGAGGTGGGCTGTTGCTGACTGCTGCTTCAGCTTTTACGAGGCCTTTATAGTCCTACTAAACGCCTGCAGGAACCACCTGTGCAAGCGATACTACACCCCCTCACCACCACCACCACCACCACCTCCCCACCCACTCACTTACATTCATTCTCTTTCCTTCTCCCTCACTTGCACTCATTCGCTCCCCCTCTCCCTCTCTCTAATGCACTCTTTCTAGACCTCTCTCCTACGCTCGACCATTCTCGCTCTGTCTCTCTCTGAAACTCCTTCACTTTGTATCATTAGCAGTGCAAGGGAGTCGTGAATCAACACCCCCACACCCCTCCGCCTCCTCCTCCTCTCCTCCCCTGCCTGCCTGCCTTTTTCCAGCCCTTCTCTCTGGCTCCCCTCCCCTCCGGGGTGCTAAACAGCTTGACAGAAGGGTGCCCAGACCGTTGGCAGTAGCGATCGACTGGAAGGGAGAAGCTGCCAGGGACTCCTTGATGGATGTGCTCATTTTCCAGCCGGCAGCAAGTCTCGGCGAAGCATCCGTGTCATTTGTAATGTCAGCCAACAAAATGTAATCAAACATTCCAGCGGTTTAATCACAGAGGGCTGCTCGAGAGATGATTGTAGTGTCAATATAATGCTATTTCATTATCTGTTTGTATTTTATATTGACAGTGTCAGATAAACAGTGTGGAAAATTAAGATTAAAAATATGGTAATTTCATTTCAATCACCCTGGCTACAGTTGCTGGCCCATTATGCGATTGATTACTTCTGAATTAAATTTGGGGCTGAATGTAAAGTTTAATCTTCTTTCTTCTCCACGATTCAGCTCCCCAAAGGCCTCTTAGTAAGTAAGTACCCATTTCATTTGATCTTTAATGAAAAGTAATGGCCCAAATGAATTGTATAAATCAGTGATCCTGTATACCTAGCTGACATTCCGTTTTTTCCCCCCTATCCTCAACCATTTTTCCCTCTTGTGCTTACACATACAGTAGCTCAGCCACCCCCACCCCTTTATTGCTTTGCCCCTTTTCATTCTCTGTCTCTTCACGGTTTTCCAGTGAAAAAAGCAAGCCTCGTGACGCTATGTCATCAGCACAAAAAGTTACGACCACACCCCCCCCCCCCCCCCCCCCCTCATGGTTGATTTCCTCTCTCTCTCTCTCACCCCCCTGCCCTTCTGCCTCCACCATCCCTCCATCCCCCTTGTTCTCTCTCTCTCTTTCTCTCTCTCCCTCCCTATTTACACGTCCTTAACAGAAATAGCAAAGCCGGGTATTTGTGGGATATAAACAGAGGGAGAGGCAGGAGCTGAAGTACTTTGCAAGGTGCTTAGCAGTCAAATTAAATGGGGTGTTTTACTGCCTGGAGTGCCATTTCCAGAAGACACACGCTGCCCCCAAAACCAGGAGCGCCTGTGATAGACGTTTTAATTACATGGTAAATTTTGATATTTTTCTCTCCCAGAACACAAGGCACACAAGGGCTCTGTCGGACCGCTGCAGCTTTTGCCAAGCGTCCAATTTTCCCCACTGTTTCTTTTCTTTTATTTTCTTTTTGCTTTTTTACATAAAGTGACACAACTGTTAACAAGGACTGCACAGAAAGGAGACGAGGCAGAAAAAAAGGAGCTCCTCTTTGTGAGGCCCCATTCACACTGATTTGTCCCCCTTTGTAGCCCTAATTATGTGCCAAAGTAGGATAACAGAAGTTCTCAACTCGACCATTATGCCAGCACAAAAAAAGAGACGCATACAAGAAGCTGATCACTTTGGAATTAGCAAACATGATACTATACGAGGGGAAAAAAATCATTAATAACGTAAGGGATTAGAGGTTCTGATTAAAGGGTAGCTTTTTACCGTATGCAAATTAGTGATAGGCATTTATCAGCTCCTGCCCAAGCTGTCTTAGCTGCAAAGCCACATATGTTTTTTAGCTGATTAAAAAACTGCTTGAAGTTGCAGGCTTTTTTATGTGGGAGAGAAAGCGAGGGAGAGTAGGAGAAAGGAAAGAGAGAGGGGGGGTGGTAGACAGAGGTAGAGAGAAAGAAAGAGAGGGTATGACTGTGTGTGTTTGTGTGTGTGTGTGTGTGTGTGTGTGTGTGTAAGATAGAAAAAGAGGGAGAGAGCCTGTGTGCATGTGGCAACCAACTCATTTCCTTTTGGCCAAATTCCCACAATTGCTCTGAGCGTTTTTCTTAATTCCCTCTTTTATTAAGCACTTTCTTTTGTACATAATTAAAACATTTCTCAAGTGAGCATATGCGGGCCTGTGTTATTTGTGCATGCCCTCTTATTTGTCCCTTTCTATTTGTCTTTATCCACAAACATATACACATATCTATTTCTTTTGAAACAGCGGCACACACACACACACACAGACACACACACACACACACACGTGGAATGAAAAACTAGTTAAAAATAATGAAACGGTAACTGATGGGGGGAGGAGTGGTGTGATGGGGGCCTGCGGGGTGAGTTTATCTGCCGCCCACCATTGTCTGAAGCCCTGCCTCTTATTCTTCTCCCCTTCCTATGGAGGTGACCCCCTTTTGTGTTAACAAAGGAGACGGGGATGAAATCGAGCTCTCTGCGCCTCTCGGCCCAGCGCTGATAAAGCCTCGCTTACCCAGCACTCTCCTCTCTCCTCCTTCAGGGAGGGCTTTCATTTATGCTTCTTCATCTCCCTGGGGCCCGCACCACCATTGCCCCAGACACCCAGGGATCCTCTCACACGCATCAAGACTGCTGCGTCAAGCCTGCACGCACGCATGCACACACACACACACACACACAAAAAAACTCCCCCACCCCCCTAAACACATACTAAAACACATTCCACAAATATATGCATAGCAGTCATTCACGTATGGAGCACCACACATAGGAGGTGTCATGGCAATCGCATGGTGAAACAAATACAGCTATCTACAGCTAGCACAGAGGTGCAAATTCAATTAGGATGTAATTACAAAAACTCCAGCCTGTGACCACGAGCCATAAATTCACGTCAAATGAGCTGTATCCTATCTGTTCCAATATCACTTGCATGTTAACGCCCCACGCTAATACTCAATCTGAGTATTCTCTATTAATTGAATTTAGAGTAATCTATGCATGAAGTATTACTCGTTTGTGTTTCGTCCCCTCGGGATTACTACCCTGCGCCTGCTCAAAGTATACAATGTCGTTTTAAGCGCAGTCTGTAGTCTGTGTCTTATCGGGATTTTTACATGAATGGACACAGCTCTACAACTTAAAGAATATTCTTCTACAAATTTTTGATTTCCTATAACAAATGTATCTGGGCAAAACACAAAGCTGCAGGCCCCCATGCCTCAAGAATGAAAAAAAAAGGCAGCCTGTATTTAATCCATTCAAATTTTTCACATCATGAAATTGAAATGCTGTTTCTGCCCTCTCTTCAATTGCTCAACTTCAAGCAGGTGTGGAGATAGATTAAGGAAGGGAAGATATTTAAAGATGATGAACTGGCAGCGGGAGAACCCTAGCCAAATTCAGTTAGCAGGTGACGTGAGCCAAGTGAGTGGTTATTTTAAATAGTTGAGCTATGTCCAAAAGTGCGATAAGATTTCAAATAAGCCACAGAAGAAAGCCACTATTTGCCTGAGTAAGATAAACATTTGACTTCTTTCCCTTCGCTTTTCTACAACCTGGGGGGGAAATCAAGGCAATGGGGAGGACAAGTAAAAAAGTAATGCATTAAAGCCTTTTTAAATTACGATTTGTGCTTTGGCAGCTGTTTCTGGGGATAAATGAGTGTAAACAAGGTATGTGAGATATGTGTGTGTGTGTGTGTGTGTGTGTGTGTGTGTGCCTGAGTGTACATGCGTGTATAGTGATAATACCTGCTCCTCTACATAGTCCAAATGCAGCCCTGGTTTACCTTCCTGTCCCATCTGTCGGGCTTCCCGCTCTTGCAGTAGCTGTCTTTTCCAAGGTGTTTAAAATCACTCTATAAATTCCCCTCTCCTGCACACAGGATGGTAAGCCTCCTACGTCTTAAGTATGTTTTTTTATCATGTTTCAATGAGATGCTTTAGGACAAAGAAAATGGAAGAAGCTACAGATGTATACAAAATAAAAGACAACAATCTTGTCATATCGGCTTTAAACAAATGTCCTTTTGGCCCACATTTGAAATTTCACATTATCTAATATTATTTATTGAATATTTTTGGGGGTTATTTCTTTATTCTGACTACAACTTTCTGATCCTGGAGACGAAACTGAGAATATTAGGCCAAGACCAGGAGCATGCAACTCTACATGCTAGCGCCACACATGCACGGAAAACTGAAACTCCCATGTTTAAAATGCAGATGGGATACCATCATCTCGGTTACTGAGCTGATCCTCAATTCACCTACTATGCATGTGATGATGAGTCTCTTTCTTGAGCTAAATCCTTCCATGTGATTAAAATAATAAATTGTTCATTTTCTCTCTCTCTCTCTCTCTCTCTCTCTCTTTATATCCTTCGTCTTTTATGAAACACCACGATAATTAAGCAGTATCTGACAGGTAAGGGGCTCGGCCTTGATCTTTAAACCAGGGGCCAATCTGCAGTGGATGTCTGTGGATTAGGAGGAAGGGGGAAGACGAAGGACAGGCCGCACCGACAGAGACGTTACACTGGGAGACAAAAAGAGAGAGTGTCGTCTTTGATCCTAGTCGCTAAATCCTAATGGGTTCCCCTTTTTCACAATGTTCCAGGCGGCTCTGGTGAGCATGTGAGTATGTGTGTGTGTGTGTGTGTATGTGAATGTGAGACGGGGGGTATGGTAAGAAGGCCCTAACATTTCCAAAGGAGTCCAACACTGTGATGGCCGAGGGCTTTGGATGAGGAGGAAATGTGGCTTCATCATCCCTGGATCCCCCTTAGCTAATTTGCCATGCATTAATATAGGACTTCTTCATAGAGGAGACAGAGCCACCATGGGCTGTTGCGCAGCAAGAATTCTTGTATTACCATCTCATCTATAGCTTACGATGGACTGAACAGAATGATTTTGGAGAAGTTACACTGTAGGTTCGATGTGATATGCCAGCGTGTTAACATATAGCCACTGTTGAAACTATTTCTGAACTGACTAGAATTGCAAAGTGAACTGAATTTTGAATTCACATAAACATTCAAGTCATTCAAAGCAAGAGAACAGTAGTTCAAATATGCAGCTTGGTATGTGGCATACAGACAAGCAAGCAGCCATGTGTGCAACCACATTTGAGCCACTCTTTCTGAACTACCAAGCCTCTGCATGAACTGTTGCGTTGTTTGGAAGCAGGAAGCTAAGCTAATCTTGGAACTATTTTGGCGAGTGGAAGATGGACAGAATTGAAAACTAAATGTTAGAAATTTAATGTATTAAAGCTTTGTCAGTTGGTAATAGAACAGTTGTATGAAAGCAAATCTGCTACCAACTCCACTCCCCTTTGTGTTATATCACTGACTGTTCTTTATCACAATGGCCCTTCTTTCAGACAAATTGAATTCTGAATTGACAAGAAGGGTCAGCTCACAAGTTCACACACATCTTCTGCTCTCTGAGTGCCTCTACAGTTGTGAGCATACAAGGACAAGAGTGGAATGCTTCAGAACCCAATTGATGACATACAAGGAAAGATGGTACAAAGTATTTCACACTTAATATCTCTCTATATCTATCGTGTGAGTACTGTGTGTGTGTGAGTGTGTGTGTGTGTGTGTGTGTGTGTGTGTGTGTGTGCTAGAGAAAGACAGAGAGTGCAAAGCAAAGAGCACACATGCACATGACAGCCTGTTTTTTTTACTTTCTTTGCAAATGTTTTAAATAATCGACATTGTCTATAAAACAGTTCCACTGTGAATCAAACTAACAAGTCTTTAGGCCTTTCTTCAAGGTCTGACTGCCTGCTTGGTTCAAACCAACTCACAGGAATATTAGTTCACCAGTTTAACCACCATGTACCCATCCACCTATTTACAGCATTATGAGTTTCTAATAACACACTGTCTTTAGTAATTAATGTACATTCTAAATATTATTTACTGAAATCTTATTTTGGCTAAAGTGATCTAATTCTCCTTCTGCTCACCATGATGACATAGTCATGAGTCTGCTTTGATAAAACCACTGTACCTTAACGTTGTGTTTGACACTAAGCAGTCCTTGATACCGAACAAAGTATCAAAAAGGTTATGCAATTACAGGTTATGCAATTCATTTTAGAAATCAAGCTGCAGCTACCTTCCCATAGCCCACACTCTACATCCAGCATTCTTATCTAGCCACTGCTAAAGTACATCACATCTCAAACATGAAGTTGATGCCGGCTTTCATATGAGCTGACTTGTGACCCGTGACAGTTGCTTACTCATTTTGCCTTTGAATACTGAGAGGGTATCTTTAACATCTGAGGGGCCAAAGACAGTGCGCCATCTGTCTGTAAAGCCTTTTCACAGGCATCTGCTCTTAATTAATAGCTTCAGCCTCAGCTACACAACGATTAAAAGTCTCCATTGATTAAATGTGCACAGCACAGCTCTTGTCACAATAATCAACGCCACATCAATAGTGGTGAAATGACTTTCCCTCTGAAGGAATAAGACTCATTAACCTCCTTTTTGCTTTAGTTTCAATGGAAAGTGCCTCCGCTCACTCTCAATGAAAACATTCCTTGCGTCTTCTGTCAACCATATGCATTGGCCAAGTCATCCCATCCTCCCTTTCACTATCTCATAAGTGGATAAATACATATTGTGGGTATATAGAACCATTCTACAAGCTACAGGCATCTGTTCCTAGACTGCCAAGCTACGTATACATGTTTAAAAAAAAAAACTATAAGGTCATACGGTATTTTTGTCTTCAGAGTTAAATATATTCTGTGGATAACAAGCTTTGAAACGTCCTCCCAAAATCCATAATAAAACATTATGCATTCTGAACAAAAAAAGAGAAGATGTTTTGTTTATGGTACTTTTTCTTCAACCATTCGGGACAAAGAATTGTGCCTTCAAGGTTCCCTTTCTTTACAAGACACCAAGATTTTCAGCGCAGATTAAACACCCCTTATGACCAGATTCAAACAACGATGGTGTTTTTTGAAGTGCATTGATTTTATAGTGATACCTTCTCTTTAGAAGAGGAAAAGAAGCCCACCCAGTGATAAAGAAGGGACGGCTGGGAAGGGAAGCCAAATGTTTCTTCAAGAATATCATTTTTATTGTTACTGGAGCTTTTCTATCTTGGGTCTCAAAAACCTCATCTTCTGCTTCTGTTCAAGATACTGTATCAAAGATCCACAAATACACACACACAGCTTCTTGTCCACATACACTACATTGACTCTAAACATATCAAACCGATAAAACCAAATAATGTATAGTCAAAAAGAGTACAATTGGTTACCTTGAATAGTCTATGGGGGTGGGGGCAAAAGGGGGGGGGGGGGTTGATAGCAAGGCCACTGAGCTACACTGAACGACTTCATTGTGGCAAATGAAAAAACATACCCTCTCTCTTGTTCAAGGACATCTAATTAGCGGACAACAGCTGAGTCCATTTCAAATGGTTATATTTTTCCAAGTAAAGCCTCATAGCCAATGCTCCATACTTCGCAACACAATTGCTTATTTCTCTGGGACGCTTCCATTCGTTGAGTCTTTTCATTTACATGAATGTGAGCATGTTTGTGACTCAGGGCTGTAGATAAAACATATGAAGCAAATGTAAGCAAGGAAGGAAAAAACCTTCAGTGCAGGTCAATGTGACTATGCCATTGAAAGGCACTGTATACTTTTGTGTACTAAAATGCTTATTTCATGCAGAGACAAGACTCCCTTTCATCTTTTGAGATGTTAGCTTCACACTGAAGCAAAATGTTGATGTTTGGACCCATAATGACAATGTCAGGCACCCGGTGAGCACTTTTATTTCAGGTGAATCGAGGCCTTTGTTTATTATTTATTCTTGTAGGGACTCGAAAGCCTCATTATAAGCATGGAAATAAAAATCAAGTAGCCCATCCATCTCCATCTGCAGCCGGAGCATTGTCACAGCTGCTAGTGCGGGTGTGAGATAAAGGCAGTTTATTAAGAACACGTCGGATCTGTTTGATTTAATCAGATCAACACATTGCACATGGCTCAGAGCTGTACTTACTGGACCCGTGGCTGCTGAGAGAAGGAGCTACTGTAAGCTAGAGTCTACCCAGATAACCTCAGGGTCAATGTGAAATGTGCCCACTCCGTGGGAATGTGCAGGGGGAAGAAGGGGAGTGGGACACACAGAGAAAGAAAGAAAAAGAGAGAGAAGGGGGGAGTGGGAAGGAGAGAGGGAGACAGATTTAAAAGCAGAAAGCATTCTAGCATTCTTCAGGCTAAAGCTAGAGAGCTTAGTGCTAAGCCACTCTTGCCTTCAGGGTACTAAATGCTGGGAAGACCCTCAATCACTGCCTGCCACACAGCAAACAATGTAAAGAGCAAAAAAAAAGTTCCAACAATTGAGCAGGGACCAACAATAACAACACAAAACAACTCCCACACATTGAACTATTGTGGCTGTGTACAAAGTGCTGGGGAAAAAAGTATTAAGGCTTGTAGTATTTCACCACTAGTTTCACTAGCAACGCCTTGGCTTGAGTAGTCTTCAGATTTGTCACCATCTAAATAAGCTCACAACCAGATTTTATTTTGTAAGTCTCTTTAATGCAGTGATGTGATTCTGATGCATCTAAATCAGCAGGCAAAGCTAAAATACCTTTGCAGAAAGAAAGAACCTCAAGCTTGCATATAAACTCAGGCAGAGAGGTTAATATTTAACTAGAGAAGTGAAAGGAGAAATAATAATATAAAAATAGTAATTGAAAAGTAACCAAAATTATTTGTTTAAAAGCTAAGTCTGGTGTTGGCATTGAAGATATGAAATGAGAGAAGTATAAGAAAAACATAACCAATATAAGCACATTTGAATTGACCTGACTGAAAAGTCTCAGGTTAAAGGATGCCAAATATTCTATTCATTTCAGATCAGTGTGTGTTGTCAGTGACACAGACAAAAGCTAAGAATGTAGCAAATTGAACGTACCACTTACATTTACAAGCTAAACCAAATTCTTTAGTTGATACCACAGACCTCTTGAAACTGAAAATGAATGGTAAAAATGAGATTGGATGATGAAAAGGGTTTTCTTAATCAACTGTTTTTTTCTATTCAATAATTGGTTTGGCTGAATAGCAATGTCATGTATTTACCTGAGAATGTGTATACAACAACCTTTCCACATATTCTTGAGTCACAACAGTTATTTAGCAACATAGTTTGAAATGGTGGTGGTGCTGCAAATAAAAAAGAGTTTTGTAATTTTGCTTTAGCACAGGTGCTCAGGTTAAAAGTTCAAACTACAAACACACAGTAGCCTGACTACATAGAATGGATTGCTAGGAATTTGTGGTACATGGTCTCTTGCCACCTTCACCAGGATTGTGTAAAATTCATCTGTCTGATACCAGATAAATACCACACACTCAATGAAACTATCCCCCAGGTCATTTTAATTACCACATACCACGTTATTATGACCGCGGTGGACTAGCTACAATCCAACCTTGCAAATCTAACCTCGTAATGGCCACTAAGTTTGAATATATGATTAAATCTTTTGAGGCCCTTCTTCTTAGCCTGATTCTAGCAGACAGTAAATGAACTAAACCCATAAAAGAGTGAACATTATAGTATACACCTCCCAGCCCCTACGCTGACTTTTCATCAGAATTTTGTGACTTCCTACCCTCACTAATTATTAAGATATAAATAGGATTAAAGTACTGGGACACTTTAATATCCACATTGATGATGCAAACAATAGCCTGGCAACTGTGTTTCAATCTTTAATTCATCACATAGGTGTAATGAAATGCCAGGACACAAGGGGGCACAATACTTTATAACTTGTGTATTGAGAAATAAATTATGACAGAAGTGTACCATTTTGCGAATGTGTTTACAGTTGCTACGTGATGGGTAAGGTAAAATATAGCATGGGGTGCTAAGCACTGCGATACTGCATATGTCCACAGTTGCCAGCATGGGCAGTATAATCCACAAGTAGCTACACTCATGAAAGGGCTAGCTGGTAGAGCCATGGAAGTGTTATATATAACTGGAGAGAGACTAAGTTCCACCCTCAAGCATTTCAATGGTGGGGGCTAGGCTAGTAAAATCAGCTAATTTATGATGAACGCCATATTGACCGCTAGGGCTCAGAATTAGTGCCAGTTGGTTCTGACCATGAGATAAGCTAGAAAGCTGGAAATGATGCATATGAAGGCTGATTTTATTGGATATTCAATAAAAAGAGAGTCGTTTTTTTCACTCTGGTGATAATGTGCCAGACTTTGACACATAACAACAGAAAACAGTAATTATTGGGTATAACTGAAGTGTCACTGCTCTAGTTGTACAGTAGAGGCCTGCAACGGGACGGGACTACCGCGGGACCCGCGGGAGGCGGTGCAAAAGCATGCGTCGCGGGACAATATTTGACAGGCTCTTGCGGGAGCAGGCGGGAATGGAGAGGTGTGGTTGCGGGGGCGGGACATAGGCCTGTTCTCTGGAATCCCGCAAAGTGCATTTGCATTAAATACATTTCACAAAATGATTAAAGTTTGTGTTTTTTAAATGTGCCAAATGTTGTCCTTTTAATTTGGGGAAGATATATGGTATTATGTGTGTGCTAAACTTCAAGTGTGTGCGCTACGCGGGGTGATAGTTCACCGGGTAGCATGCAATGTTCTCCCAACAGTTGTCAAAGTCTTGTGCGCTGCGATTCCCACATATGCTATTAATTCTCCCATAGAATTTACAACTCATAGCATAATTGTTTGATTTTGATGTCTTCTTGAAATTGAATGCGCCTTTTTAATTGGTCCTCATAGCCTATTTAAAGGCTAAAAGTTACAGGAAAGGCAGGGCAGAGCTTGTTTCCTCCAGTGCGTGATAATTGGCATAATTTGATTATGTGCACTGCGTTTTATTAGCCAAAAATAACTTTTGTGAATTGTTTCGAACTGCTAAAACACTAGGCCCAGCCTTATAAAATGTAAAACTTGACATCAACACATGCATCGGATTTTGTATACGGTTAGTTGGTGGCGTGCTCCATTTCACAGGTAAACATCAGCACCTCAGATGTAGACAGCGGCCCTTAAGCGCAACTCAGAATGATTTTAGGAACTGTGCGCGCACGTTCACGTGCGCTAAAGTTTGGGAAACAGGCATAGAACGTTATAATCATTCATTTGCATGAAAACGCACGGTTTTAGCGGGGCGGGAGCGGAAGAAGTAATACCACACACGGGCGGGAGCGGGACTAAATATTATATATATATGCGGGTGCGGGTCAGAAACTGGCGGGAGTGTGCGGGAGCGGGAGGGAAAAATCAGTCCCGCGCAGACCTCTATTGTACAGTGTTCATGTCAGTACCCTTTTGTTCTTAGAGTCACAGGTTCAAAGCCCAGCTCTGCCTTATGCCCTTTGCAGTGCAGCCAAGTACAAGAGAATGGGCAAATCAAAAGGGATGGTGAGAACCAGTAACCTCTCTTGGAGACACCCCACACAATAGGTATTATGGGTATTAGAGTTTAGATGCCATTGGCCTGATATTGGCCACCTATTTAATACCACAGGAATACTAATTCTAGCCCCTTACAGTACCATCATACTAGAGGATGAGTTTGAGGAAAACATGCTCCCAGTCTGAAAAAGTCAACGAATCACATGAGCAGAAGATAAAACTGAAAGGAGAAAGGGATGTGCTGGGTATTATAAATCCAGCACAGACAAGGGGGGTTATTAACTTTTTCAGGTGGACAAACTCTGCAACTTATTCTCTTATTCCTTCCCCAATAGGCATAACCTTAAAAGGGGCCAACAGAAAACACTGCATTTCTCTCCTCTCCTCCCATCAGCTGCTGCTGATTTCACATCTACACCATTAAGGTTTGTTAAAAACATGGCAAAGAAAAACATGGCATTACTGCAGGTGACACCCAGCTATACCTTTCTGTGAAACCTAACAACTCTATGCCAACAACTACACCTGATGTCTGCCTACAAAGTGGCAAGTTGGCACCTTGAAAGGTCGGACAGGTGCTCTTTACTGTGAAGTGCCATGTGCAGTGTTGTGCCTGAACGCGTTCATTGAACGAAAGTTCATGAACTCGTTCATAATTTTGATGAACTTGAACAGAACGTACTGTATTACTCCCTTATGAACGATACTGTGAACGCGCTCATTCTGGTGTCTGTGAATGGCACATCAGTTAATTAATTTCGTTCAAGGTGTCAGCCTTCTAATACACCGTTCAGTCCTGTTATTTTATCTTTGCGTTTGCGCCGAAGTTGTGTGTGGAGTAGGCTATTGCTGATAGTGTCACCAGTGTCGCACCGCCGCATGCGTCATCAAAACAAAAAGTAGCATGGAAGCTGTGGCAACAAAGCAGCAAAGTGGTTTGCCATTTCTCATGGTTAGGAATGATTAATTTCAGAAATTCACTTCAGTAAAGTTAGAAAGAAATGGACAGATTCGAACTTGGCGCTTATTAGCTTAATAAAACGATCTTACAACACAATATGCGGGTATAGACAATGAGCTACAAATAATATGTATTTAAAAGACATACGGACACAATGAGCAGGAAAGCTTAGGGGCCGTGTGCAAAGTGCCAATAGAATAATGGCTGACTGTGGCAGAAAAATTATAAGTCGCAACATACTGAAGAAAATAACTGAACTAGTTCATTTTTTGGAGCTGTGAACTTAGTTAAAATTTTTGAAATATGAACTATGAACTGAATTAGTTCATTTTAAAAATGATGAACTATGAACTAGTTCATGTAGAATGTGAACTTTCCCAACACTGGCCATGTGACCATTATTGTACAAGCCACTGTATAGATACAGACCTCTTTACTACTCTTACTATTTTACCTAAGTTGATACAATGTCTTTTCCATTGAACAATGTTAATTTGAAGATAATTTTTTTGGCATGTCACAGGCATTGAGAAACAGTTTTTCAAGGATTATTTATTTTTCAAGGGTCAAGGATTATTATAATTTTTTACACACGTTTGGTTTGGGACTTCTGCAGAGATTTCTGATGACAAAATGCATTCTACATGTCAATAGAAGTTGAGATATACCCCCAATATACCATGGGTGATTCTTTAATCACTCCATATTTTCCATTAAGTAAGCATTTTTTTAAACTTTACATTTGTTAATTCCCGTTAGAGAAAAAATAGAGTAGTTTAAACATCTTGGTGCCTGAGATATATGCACAAGCACATTTTGGTCACTGTCTTAAACCTATCGAACCGCTGATTAAATTTGGTTTGTTTGGGAACGGACGCTAAGCTAAGTTTGAAACTATTACGGCTAACCCACATGGGTGGCAATATCCGCTAGCTTGCAGCGTTGTGGTGTCCTTAGCACCCACCTCATTTAGGCTATTATTCCCTATCAGCAGCACATTTTATGGTTGCAACTTATGCGGTTGCAACTTGCATGCGTATGGTCAACAAGTAAATTTCTGTTAGGTTTACTGTAGTTTAATAGGAAGCTTACCTGATCTGTTGCTGCACTATTATCATTGATTACTGACCACAGTGAACTCGATAACAGTTGATTTCATTGTTGCCTGTTAGTTCTACTGTCTTTTGTGCTTCTGGTGATAATACTGGACGTTAAGAAATCCCATTAAAGTGAGCATCATGCAGCATTATAAAAAGCTGTGAGAAGAATTAAACTGATCAAACAACAGCTCGAAAATGTAAAAAAGGTTTTAGTCATCTGAGCACAAATTATTTTTTGAATCTTTAATGCTTTTCTGTGAATCATTTCTTTGTATGGAGCTGATGTGTTTACGTACAGGGTTGTTAGGCAGGTATAACAAGAAGAAACTTTTGTATTTCAAATGTAAGTGGTGCGTGTGGGCAACAACGTCTCTAACAGCATCACCCTGAGCACAGGGGCTCCACAAGGCTGTGTGCTCAGTCTGCTGCTCTTCACCCTGCTGACACATGATTGCACACCAACCTACAGCTCCAACCACCTGGTGAAGTTTGCGGACGACACAACGCTGGTGGGGCTCATCACCAAGGGCGATGAGACCCACTACAGGAAAGAGGTTGAGCTCCTGACCACGTGGTGCAGAGGCAACAACCTCCTGCTAAATGTTAGCAAGACCAAGGAGGTTATTGTCAACTTCCAGAGAGGCCACACCTGTCACCATCCGCTGACCATCGACGGCGCTGCGGTAGAGAGAGTGAGCAGCACCAAGTTCCTGGGGGTGCACATCAGTGAGGACCTCTCCTGGACTACACCACATCACTGGCCAAGAAAGCACAACAGCGCCTCTACTTCCTGTGCAAACTCAAGCGGGCAAGCGCCCCACCACACATCCTGACCACATTCTACAGAGGAACCATTGAAAGCATCCTCTCCAGCTGCATCACTGTGTGGGGCGGTAGCTGCACTGACTACAACAGAAAAGCTCTACAACGCATCGTGAGAACAGCTGAGAGGATAGTTGGCGGACCACTCCCATCCCTGCAAGACATCTACACCACCCGCCTCACCCGCAAAGCCATCACAATTGTCAAGGATGCAACCCACCCCGCACACTGTCTGTTCAGCCTCCTGCCATCTGGAAAAAGATACAGAAGTCTCCGCTCCCGCACCACCAGGCTCACCAACAGCTTCATCCACCAGGCTGTGAGACTGCTGAACTCTCTCCCCTCCTGGCTCCCAGCCAGCGGAACCACCAGACTGGCAGGAGTATAGGAAGACAGATTGGATTCTACACCCCACCCCCC
>JAGFZM010000328.1:1431184-1454391 GCA_017657215.1 Limnothrissa miodon | reverse complement strand
CCCCACCCCACACACACACACACACACACACACACACACTCACCAACAAGGAAATAAACACTCTGAACCAAAAAAACAAACAACACTCTGGACTGAAAATAACTATAACTACCTCGAAATTGCAAATTGCACACACCTGCTGCTATATATTCTAGTATTCTTATTACCACTATTTATACCACTTTTTTTTACCACTATTTATATTTGATACTACTGCTGCTAAAATCTTGTGTTGCACTAAGACAACAAAGAACACTGCTAGAACACTTACTTTGTTATGTTGTGTCTTATATATACTGTGTGTCACCTAAGTATAATGCCTTAAGCCTACTTGCACTTTTTTTACTTAACAGTACCTTATTGTTTAAATTGTTTTCTTGTTGTGCATCTGCACTTTATTGTTGTCAACGTCTACGCATGGGACAAGTGTGAAACGTAATTTCGATTCCTTTGTATGTCAAGTACATGTGAAGAAATTGACAAATAAAACTGACTTGACTTGACTTGACTTGTAAGGCTAATGCACAGGATAGGCCTACTATGAATGTATATTTGGCCATTTTGAATTATGGGAATGAATTATAAGAATTGTCAACTGTGAGATTGATCATAACATTCCGTGACTGAAATTTTTAACTGAAATTCCAATTTAAAAAATCTAACAGAAAAACAATTCCTAACTTCACCCCTTTACTGTTCTGACAAGGCCAAAAATCCCTTCCATCTCTCTCTTACAAAAAAAAAGTAATTGAAAAGGCTCGGTCATAAAGGCCTTGTGACTGAATCAGTCCCCTTTAGACTGTCCCACAGGAACCATTAAAAATAAGCTTGGGATGACCGTTTGCTCTCAGATGTAATTAAGGTCACAAACGACCCATGTCACACTCATCTTTTCTTCCTCACCACGTCCTGAGCAATATGGGATGGAGCCTCCCACACGTCCATACACAGACACACACACACACACACACAAACACACTCACCAGAGTAATGTTTAGACACACACACACACACACACACACACACACACTCACACACACCTGACAAGAGACAACTGGCGTGATGCCACGGCCGTTTGTCCATTCCCCTGGGGAGTGTGGAAAAAAATCAATAATGGCACCATTAAAGCTAAGCTTGGCCACATGGCCTGTCCACCCCTTGTCTTCATCACAGAGCTTTGGGCTTCGTTGCGGGCCAGCATTGCAACCCATCTGTAATTCACCCATGGATCCACCTTTTGACAAGACGCAAATTAGTGGTGTCACACAGCTACTGACAGCAGGAAGCTCAACGTGACTGCCAAAGACCTCGAAGGTCACGCCGAGAAGGGACAGATGGGCCTCGGCCAAAGACAACAGTCACAGTTGCGAGGCTACAGGTTAGAATAACAGAGGAGGAAATGGACTGCAGAGTGCTTGAGTTGAAGGGCAAAAGGCAGTACCCCAGAACCCCCCCCCCTCCCCCCACCACCACCACCCCCTCCCGCTCCCTCTCAATTTGGGAGTTAGTGGAGGAAGTGGCAGGGGTTGATGAGCTGAAGAGAGAGGAATAGCACTGGAGTTAATGGTCTGCCGAGTCCCTGAGGGGCTGTCCATATTAAAACCATTTAGGGCCTTGACAGGCTCTGCCAGAGGACAGCCCCCATTAATAAGGGAATAGTACTTAACATCAGAGGGGGGAAACAACCAAAAAGATATCTCTCAGTAATAATGATACAGCACAATGTTTTTCACTGTGAAAAACGCCTCCCTCTGCATCATTTGCAGAGATGGATGAGAGGAAAGTTACTGGTAACATTAAAGCACCCTTATCACATGGGTGATGACTCCTACTGTATATCAGCAAAGTTGATGCAAAATACCAAAATGTATACTTAATATGAAATGAACTGTGTGTCATAAGTACTCTAATATGAGGATATGTTTCTGTAAGCTTGCAATTCTGTGTGCGGATTCTTCTTCTTCTTTTTTCTGAGTTTTTTGATTGTGCACACCCTGCACTCTGTTTTGTTCTCACCACCGTGCATCATCATAACCAAAGCAAAAGGTCACATCCATTATGTGCGTGCTTAGAAAAAGACAATATTTTTGGCCATCTGTATGCCACACATGCCGTTCACTCAAACTCATCATTCTCTTTCCTAAAAAAAGCTTCATTGTCCTACATGCCAGAATGCCACACAGAATAATGTCAAAAGGGTAGATGAGTCTATAAAGAGAAAGAGAGAACATTGAAAAGAGGTGGGAAAAAAAGAAACGATGTGAACATGGCCTTCTTGTTATGTCAGCAAACAAATACCTCCCCCAAGAGAGCCCTCTTTTCTCTTCCTCTCTGTCGTTCCAAACCAGAGAGAAAAGGGATGTGAGGGTGGGAGTGTGGTGTGGTGAGCCCACGTGTGGCACAAAAGCCGAGACAGGAACAACTTGTGATTGTCACAGACAAGGTTCCAGCAGGAAGTGAACATCTCTGGTGATACATTAATAATGCTTTTGGGCATTTTGCTTATGTGGGCTTGAGTTTTTCAACGCTTCTATTTGGCGCATTTCTTCATCTCCTGTTGATGTCCTTCATGGTGCTTAACTGGATGTGAGTCTATTTACAAGTTCTCTGAAATGACCAGTTTTGAAAAATTAACAATCTACTGTACCAATGTACCAGAAGCATGAGTACGAAAACTAACCAGTAAGCCCAAATGCCTTTAGGTAGGAGCTAAATAGTCCAAAGCAAGATTGTCGAACTCAAATTCACAGTGGGAAAGAATTTCACTTTTTTCCACAAACATTGAATGTGGAACAATCATACAGGTCTGTCCTTATTGTATAGGTACAGATAATCTACCATCAGACCTGTCTTAAAAGCTCTTGTTTTCCATCTAAAATTTGGTTGTTTTGTGGAAGGGGTGGATTAAGTTTGTTCAAAGTGAATGGTACCATAGAGACTAATGATGTCAGCCAATGCACTAACAAAGCATTCTGGGATTCATCAGTGGCGTAACAAGCCAACATCGGCCCGTAAGCAAGATTATCAAGGAGTAAAAAAAAAAAGACAATCAAGGAGAGCCCTCTCCATACAACACGTGATCACGCAATGTCCAGTAAAAGGCTAGCAATCATAAATAGGCCGTTACCGCATAAGAAATTTGACAGAAGTAGCCCAGACCAACACCATAAATAAAAAAAAACCTGGTGACGGCGCACCTCAACAAACGCATGCACTGCACTCTTTGGAGCGTATAAACACCCAATAAACAAAAAAATCAACACCTTATCATTTAAATAGTTAGAACACTCACTTACATCGTAGCTGCATCTTCTGGGCTTTCCTCTGTGCAAAGTGTTCGATCAAATCATTAAGATCCAGCGGATGCGCAAGGGCATTCTCTATCGACAGTAAATTAACGTTAACGTTACGGCGAGTCCAGAAAGATGACTCTGTCCCATTGAGCTTTTAATTTGTTTCAGCTTGGAAAATGTACGCTCTGCAAAGGCCACTGTCATTGTCAGAAAAAGCACGAGGACAGTGCAAACTTATCCGAAACTCACAAGTTCAGTGTGTGGTTAATTTTAACATGTAGCCTAGGCTACCGGTAGTTCACTACCATATCCCACAATTCCCAGTGACAATGTAAAATAAAGTAAAAAATGCATCGTTGTTGTTTATTTAAGGATCACTGTTAGGCCCCATATGTTTTTAATATTACTTCAATATTACTTACATCTTTGTGTATATAATTTGTGCAGCCTATATATAGAGACCTATAGAATGCTTCAATACCACACCATGGTATATGTAATTCTGATGAGGACATATAAAGTTTGCCCATTACCTTCAAATATTATTAATGAAAATTTTCTTGAAAGCTAAGGCTGTGTGACTACATTTAACGTGCTATAGAATTAGAAGCGGAGAAGGGACGCATTTGGTGTTGCCTCCGATGACCAAGAGAATTGGCGCAAAGGCCTGCGTTTAACACCTATGGTCTAGAGGCATGCTGATTAGATTCTGTTTTGTCAAGGTAGCAATCCTGCAATACCATTGTAGAGCCTCCAGAGAGCGCTCTATAAATTCACTGTTAATGAATCTTAATGGAATGGAACATGGTCAAATGGGGCCTGTCACTTTCACTCAACTATAGAACAATCTAGATCAGGGGTCCCTATGGTCCTTAGGCATCAAGTTTTTTTTTCCTTTGGACAATAGGTATGTATTAAAATACTGGACATAATGGAATGTCAAGAAAAGATTATGTGTTCAAAAAGTTAGATGCACTCTCAGTTTCCAAAATGACAGTAAGTGACTCAAATTGTTTGAGGGGGGAAAGTTTCTTTAAAAACTATTCCATATTATCTAAGAAGTTGGGTCTTTTTCCTCTCGCTGGTGTCTCTCTCTTTTTTAAGACGTTTGAATGAACACAGCATGAAGACGGGTGGTTTAGTGTTCAGTGTGTTGTTCTTTTGTCGTAATCATCGCAGACAGAAAGCCTCTCAGCTCAAACCACGATGAGCCCTGTGGAACGGAACACATATAAAGCTACAGTGAAAAGAGAATGAATATTCATTGTGTCATTGTCATGCCTCCGTGTCTTGCACAATATAATATCAGATATAAAAGGCCGCTGATTTCTTTTTGAGACAAATCTGAGCGTTCAGGGTTTTTTTCTTGGCCTTTTGTTTTTCACTCTCCGTTTTGTTCAGTGGCGACAAAAGAGAGCCTAAAATCGCCGAGCTGCAAATCCGATGGAGGGAACTCACATGCTTAAGATTAAGTTGGGAGACTATAATGAGAGAGGAGGGGGGTGTTAATTGTGAAAAGGGCTCTTTTGGTTGCGTTTCTTTCTGTCTCTCGCTTTCCTGCTTTCTCTCTCTCTCTACGCTGACAAATATCTGACAGTAGCTTTGCATGGCGAACCTGTTTTAATGAATGGTTAATCCCGCAAAGGCGCATTATGGCAAACTGTCACAGGCAGCATTGTGGCAATATTAAGTTGATTTTACACTATCATCCTCTGGTAATGCTAGAATATTTGGATTTCCTTTAACGCAGGGGCTTTTTGGCGTGAAAAGAAAACAGTGGCAAACTAAATCTGGTACCTCTAACATACACACACACACACAAACACACACACACACACACACACCAAACTCTAGCACACCCCTCCTTCCCCACCCCTCCTCTTTTGATTCAGTATTGGTGTTAAGGCTACAGTGGGGGCTCTGCCTTTATGGTACTGTCATCTCCACGCCTCTCTAACTCCTTGCAATCAGGGCCCGCAAACAAAAGAGGTCCCCGGCTCAGGACGCTTAAGAGCGCTGAGGCAACGCTTGCGACCATGCTCAGCCACATGTAAACCCGGAGTAATATCACATCATTGTACGCACAAGCTGTAAATCACACAGAACAATAGTGGTGAAGCAAGAAGAGCAACAATCACACCCGGGATGGCTGCGATCATCCATATTAAAACACCAGCCACGGAACAGAACAATGAATCTCCTTCTCTCTCTCTTACACACACACACACACAGCCGGTGTGTGTGTGTGAGAGAGAGACAGAAACAGGGAGAGAGAGATAAAGCAACAGAGAGAGACAGGGAAGCGGAGGATGAGCCTCTCCTGTTATTTATTGTGTTTATCTGCTCCGTTTGATTCAGTGTTTATGTTGCAACGATCCTCTCCATTTTCTGCGCGCTCTTATCTGAATCAGGATAAATTTACGCGGAGGGGATGAGTGGCAGGCGTTTAGTGGAAGGTCGCCACTGGTGAATTGCAGTCAGTGCCATAATGAGCCTCCTCTCTGACCTCAGCAGCCTCCCACAGATACACACACACACACACACACACACACACAGCACTGCAGATTCCACCTTACTTTGAGACTTATGGAGACATTTCTCCTGTGGTCTTTTAAAGCTAAAATATTTTGGATATTTCCCCCCATACGCTTATGCTACAAGGGAGCCATTTCTTTTTTGACCAGCAGGCTCTAAGGCATGCTTGGAAACAGCCTTGTGGATGAGGCATAAGCCGAGCTTCGGCCACTGGCTTTTTTACCGTTTTTTCACTGACTCAACCTCGAGCAGTAAATAGTCTGTATATGAATGGTATACACAAACCTTTCAGAATACACTCTGGGCAGATTTATTCTCAATGCCTCCCCCACCTCCTTGTGTTGCCACACAAATGTTAACCTTGATATTTACCAATATATGCAAAATCAAAGATTCTTTCTTTTTTTCACCCCTTCTCTTGCCAACGTATTTTCACACTTTGGTCTAGGCCTCAGTACCTTCTCTTTTCATCCTCTCACTCCCTTTTCCTCTCTCTCTCTCTCTCCCTCTCTCTCTCTCTCTCTCTCTCTCTCTCTATCTCTCTCTTATTCACCCTCTCCCTCTCTTTCCTGGACTTCCATAAATCCGTCTCTGCTAGCTTTGCTACGCACTTGTCCGTTCCTAATCATACACAACTAAGCTGCAACTGCAGCAGCCGGCCAAGTAAGCTCTTTCGGCCTAAAGGATCCGGCAGCAGGCCCTGCTCTCGTTCTCCGAGCTGGCAGCGTACCGGTGGAGTGAATTACCCATGCCAGTGAGAGGCCAAGAGATAACACTGTCTGATGGTATTTACGTGCGCTGATCCAACCCAGGCACATACCTTCACATAGCATACAGGGGGCTCCACACAGCCTTGTTTGGCACCATGCGGGGGGCCATTCCATTGTCAGCACTGGACTCATTCGTTTGAAAACATTGTGAATTTGTCACAGGGGTCTTGAGAACAGCAATGGTATTTTTTTTTTTTGCCTTACAACAAGGAGTATATACTGTACGTCCATAAAAATATTTTAAACAGGGTCATATCTGCCTGTCTGTGTGTATGTTATAATTGGTCATGGTGGAATTTTGTGTTTTTAAATAACATACATGAACAAATGAATGAATGAATGAATGAATGAATCAATCAATCAATCAAATAAATAAATAAATAATACATGCACAGATACAGCGCATACTATACACATATATATACTGTCCATACATAAATGTACGTAAACAAACCATACACTTCTCATGACCTGTATGTTTAAACTGATTTCAGTGTCAATCTTATCACTCACTAAACCTGGGCTTCCCACATAAGACTCGTGCATGCACACATACACACACGCGCACACACAGAGACACACACACAGAGGTATGGTGTGAGAGAGAGAGAGATGAGAGGTAAAGAAAGGGCCACTGGCGGCAAGTCAACCCGAGATACAGACAGACAGGGAGACCAGGTGAATCGTTGCACAGAGGAAGGGAAAAAAAAGGAAAAAATTGAAGCAATTTTTGAATATTACTGACCCAGCATTTGGAGAAATGGGAAGCACAACAAGGCGAAAAAATGAATGCTTTTTTAGAGCAGAAATCCTTTCAACCTCTCATATTCAGCAGATCAGATTAAGAGAGAGGTTTAAGAAGATTTTGGACAAAAAAAAAACTTCTGAGCTGAGAGAGAGGTGTGCGACAGAGAGGGTGGTGGTAAGAGGGGAACGGCTGGGTTTGTGATTCAGTGGCCTCAGGCAATTCATCATAGAAATTGAGTTTCTAATGCAGCATCTTGTGAATCCCTTTTGCCCTGTCAACGTTTTAATACATTACATTGAGAATGTAAATCACTTTAAAAAAAGGTGGCTCCAACTGCATGGCCCTGCTCTCTTAGCCCCCCCACCCCCACATCACCCCTCCCCCAACACACACACACACACACACACACACACACACTGACAGAGTACCCTATGTTTTGGGGGTAGATTCGTGGAAGAGACTGCTTCAGGCCCTTTAATTCTCCATAACAGAAAAAGGAAAGCTAAATCTCATTATGCCACTTAACTTGTGATTTCTGGAATGTTCTGGGCCTTGACACAAATTTTGTGGGATCAATGTGTTTGCTTCCCTTTCTTTCATACCACTGCCCTCTACCTTGTCTGCTTGCTTTCACTAATAATAGGACGGACAAACAAATTAAGACTCACAGTGACACTGACACAGGAGGACTGTGTCACTGCCTTTGTCAGGCCTAGAGGTGTCAACCTGTGTCTGACCACCACCTAAAGTTCGATCACCATCCTCATCCAACCTGTATGAAACTCAACCTGGTATAGTTCCCCCCACATGCACACCGTACCATAGCGCTCGCGTATGTACTTGCTAGTTATACGCACGTAAGGGGTCCAGGAACCTCAACCTTAACTAACAACTATTAACTAGTTAACTAGATATTAACTAGATTTGTTTAGTTAACAACATTATTAAAAATTCAGCTCCAGAATATGCCCACAAAATGATTATTTTATCACATAACATTAAGGAGCTACTCTGAGTGAGTGCCTTGCATAGAAAGGGCCAACAGTGCCTACTAGCCTGTTCATATTAGGCAGCAAGAGAGAGAAGGGTCAGTGGGCCTCGCCTTTAGCGCTCTTTGTCATGTTTGACATCTCATTATAGTTAAGCCTGAGCTTCAATATAATTACTTTATTCGCACTATTTGAACGAATAATGTTATCAGTAATCATGATAATAATGCACTCATATTAAACAGAGAAAGTGACTTTAAGACACCATTAAAAAGTTTTGCTCTGTGTCACAGTATATGCAAGCAGATGAATACGGTGACAATCGCTTCTCATTCTACAACAGTACTGTTTTACTGAATACACTGTGCGCGTGTACAATATTTATATGCATGTGTGAAGCTTGTATAAATGTGCATGTGAACACACACATAGGCACACATGCACGCTCAATCTCTCTCTCTCTCCCTCTCTCTCTCTCACACACACACTCACACACACACACACATACACACACACAGACACACAATCCCAGTCACTCATACTCCACCCCTTCACAAGTGTGAGCCTGTGGTGTCAAAATCTGCCAGTAAATCTGTTATTAATATGCATGAGTCTCATAATCTGAGCCTGAATAGGCAGCATAATGCTAGGGCAGATTTGGGGGAAATCCGACAAAAAAAAAATTGCTGAAAGAAAAAGGGTCAGCCCCGTCACAATGTTTGAATAGATGCGCTCCACAGCAATCAATCGACCACAGGGATGGGCCGCATCCGCCCCGACAACCAATCGACCACAGAGACGGGCCGCATCAGGCCCGGCAACCAGTCGACCACAGGGATGGATCACATGGCTCCCCGGTTAATGCTAACGTTCAGAGACTGAAACAGTTCTTCCTATTTTCACTGGCTCTGCACTTTGCAGTTTAACGCATGTAATCTGCCATTTTCGCATACTGCATGCATGGTCTTGGATGTTTAGCATTGTTATGTAAAGTATTTACTGGTGTGTGTGGGTGTGGAGTGTGTGCATGTCTGCATGACACATATGTACAGATAGATGTATACCATATGTGTAAATTATGGTAGATGGAATCATCCAGCGTTTACGTAATCAGCCCTGACTGTCAATCTGTAATTTGTTGTGTTAGCAGAGATAGCAAAATGTAGCCACTATTGGGACTATGTTACTCATGTGAAGTTTTAAAGAAGAGAAAGGTTTTTCTTTTTAAGATTTAAGTTTGGGGCCTTTAGGTGGTGGATAAAGGGCAAATTTTGATTTGTGACAAGGTTTGTATTTAAGGGTGATAAAGAAAAAAACTGTTCTCCATAATTGCACATATGGTTGTTAATCAATAACATTATACCCCGTTATTAAATTAAAAAGCAGCTACACTTGGGGCCCAGTAGAAATGACACTTTGGCATTATTGTCCAGTAGCACCTTTGGAATTGCGTACAGTAGCCTAATGCATGTCCCACCCTCAACACTCTTTTCCATTTTCCATGCAGTGCTAAATGCACCTATGATAAAACTCAATTTGATGAGTTTCTGATTTTAACAGGATTACTGTAAATAAAATATATAATAAGCTAAGAATGTAAAGGTAATGATTTTATTGAATGTTTCATTCGTTCAATTAACTCATTCCATCTATAGGCCTACATCATTGGACCAAAAGACGATATTCTTCTTAAGATTATCGTCTTTATAAAGCATTTAATTATGATTTATTGGTTGAAGTAGTCAAATTAGACAATACAAGACATTAAATCCTGAATGACTTCTGGACTGGCAGACGATAGGTGTTTCTTCTGCCCTCTTCTGTATCCACAGTCCAAATTTAGTTGTTAATTAAAAAATATATATATAACTTTACCAGTTTCTCTCTATTCAATCTATAAAAATGACTCAAGAAAATATGAATAAATATACATATTGTTTGAGTGACATATAGTGTAGGTATTGAGTACAGATATAAAACTGTTTTTTTTGGAAATCTTTTTATGCAAAGTGAAGCTAATTTGGGTATTACCTGAAAGAACAGCTGTAGTATAACTCTTGTTCCTAGCACTGGCCTGTGACACTACGTCGACCACCATAACTGAAAACCATTCATTTTAGGCTAAATCATTTTTTTTCTCCAGCATTTTTGTACGTTTGCGTTTGTGGCTTTACCAATAAGTTACAGCCTTCCAATTTCTTTTCAGCTAACTGGTCGCACCAGTAATCCTTACCAAACACAAGCCTTATTTTTATTTAATAGAAAATGTGTTAACTTTGTTCAAATTAAACTAATGGTAGCCTACATAAAGATTTTGTAGCATGCTAACATTGTCATTTCATGTAGATAGTAACAAGCATTCACAACAGACAAATTAAAGCCCCTTAATTTAGCTAAAAGTACACAAACAAATTTAAGCTGTCAATGCAAAATCAAGAGCACCCAGCTAAAAGTAACCAGTTTAAACTAAGAGAGTGACTGTGTTTTAGATCACAAAACTCATAGGCCATCTTATGCCACCTTATTTATTGATACTATTGACAAACATGCCACGCCATTACTTAATCTGTGATGTGAGATAGATATATAATATTATATCACCTTAACAGAGCTTGAGAGAGGGAGAGAGAGAGAGAGAGAGAATGTGAGAGAGAGAGAGAGAGAGCACAGGTAGTCCTCAGCAACTGGTGCAGGCCTGTGCACAGCGATGGAAGCTTGCCTTGGTCGGAGCCATTAGTGCCCTGCCTATTGAGGTGAGGAGAGTGTCTCCCGCGAGCTCAACTTTATTTAATGCTTCAGGAGACTGTTTCACCAGCGGGCCGTGTGTGTAATGAAAAAGTAATCTCAAGGTGAGTGTGTGTGTGCTGGTGTGTGTGTGTGTGTGTGCGCATCATGGCTACCTTCACCTACCTCAGCACACACACATACACCCTCTCTCTCTCTCTCTCTCTCTCTCTCTATCTCACTCATACACACACAGAGACACACACACACACACACACATCTGTTCCTGTGCTGTCCCTGAAGCCTTCTCTGCAAGGTGATACTTTGGAGGGCACAGCTGAAGAAGTGGCTTTATGATGACTAGAGTCCATGAGCCATGCAGTGTTTACCTCTCTCTCAGACCACATAGAGTTAACATCATCAATTAGGCACTCGTTAGAAATGCAATCGACAGACAGAATAAATCACTCAATATTCCCAATTTAAAAGAAAAACAGATCAGATCACATTATGATGTTAGCATATGGTCATGATGCCTTTTTATTAGTATCATTATTTTGTTTACTTTATTTTAAATTCTTGTTCATTGAGACTGGACATTATTTTATTTCTAAAACATTCCATATCCTTAAACAGTTTGCCATAAATGTAAAGAGGGCATCTTGGACTGCCCTGGGCAAAGGCCGCTGAGAGTGCAGCGTGATAAAAAAGCTCTCCCTCTTTTCCAATTTGCTACTGCTGTAACATACACAATTGTGCGAATCATACAAGGGATTTAATCTCACCTAAGTCCACTTAAACCCCTCTTTGCGGCCGCACGGCTCACTTGAACTGTCACAGGTTGGCCCATTCTAGTGTGCCATCTCATGTTCCTGTACCCCCGCTACCGCCACCACCACCACCACCACCGCGCTCCAACCATCACCGCCACCTCCATCCTGTCCACCCCCACTCCGCCACTAGGCCACAAATCTCTCCAACTGGCCCACACGCTTGCCAAACCATCCAGGTATATCTGTACTAACATTTCCAGCAAAGCCCTCCTCCTCTATGGGATTAAGGTATTAAGGGGCCCATTCAAAATTATTAATTCACCTCTGTGTTCTGCAGAGGAGCTGGCGAAAAGGGACAGTGGCAGAATTATGGGGGAGATCGGAACAAAGAGAGCTGCACAGTTAATACCACTGTTGCTCAAGTTTACCACAAAAGACTAAAGGGGGTGGCTTTTTTTTTTTTCAACGGCCAGACTTTTTACCTGTTTATCTGCCCAACTGCCACTTGCTGAGATTTGAAACCAGTGACATATGGTTTTTGAATCAGGTTGCTTTCACATTGTCCATTTAACATATTAAAACTTGTTCAATTAATGCCTAGCCTGCCTTTATCAATGAACCACATCTCCAACGGAGATAAATGACATCTGAGGCCTATCCCATGGAGACAAGTCCATTTTACATTCACAAGGGAGTCACTTTCTCCAACACCCATCTGTTTTGGCCCGAATGTGATTTAGTTTCGCTAAAAAAGTAATTCAGTGATATGGTGTGTTTAAGGCCGAATCAATATTAATGTCGCTATCTATCATCTCCTGGGTCCCCCTGAAGCATGGGGAGAGGACGTTTGTTCATAAGTTTGAAGAATGCTTAGCAGGAAGCATCAGGAGCCACTGCGATACATGTAAGCGCCTTCAAAGCACATGAAAGAGGAGAGCCAGGCTTTCCATCCCCTGAGAAGGGGGCTCTGACATAATTCTATTGTGGCACCACACAGTACAGTAAAATACACTCAGTGAGCCCTCGGAGCCCCTAACATTATTTCTCAGGAAAAGTCGAGCGTGGGGGATCATAATATTCAAATCTGTCTTTAACCTTTCAAGGCAGGCGGATTATGCCACAAAGTCTCCATTCTGCACCGTTCCGGCGCCCCCTACTCCCCTGCCATAATAACGATCATTATCACCATTGTGTGAAAAAAGGATTATCGTATCTCAGTGTAAACCAAGGAACACCCTTGTCATTATGGAGTCATCTCTTTCTCATCAGGACTGCAGTTTTAGAGTGGCGGGGTGCCTGCCAGGTCGACACAGGTGACTGACCGCCTCGTCGCTCTCTTGTTCTCTCTTTCTCCCTCGCTCTTTCTCTCCTCCCTGGCTCTCTCTCTATCTCCGCCCTCTGTGCACTCTCTCTCTCCCTTTCTCTCCCTCATTGTCTATGCAGCGCCAGGCCTTTCTTTTCTTTGGGAGTTCAAGATACTTAAGCCACACATTCATTCAACTCCCTGATATGAAATATTTCATCTGTATGAAATGAAATCCGCCACTGTGGAGTGAGCTGATCTACATTAAGTGAGGCCGTGAGGGACACTGTCCTTAAAGAACACGGACATGCCTAAAATGAAGTGAGGCAATCCACTCCTGGTCAAAATTTCAATCCACACTTTCCCCAACCCACTCTTTATCAACACAGACGGATTAGGATATAGATATAAGCATTATGCAGGGCTGAGTCAGTTATTGAGACTGTGTTTATCTATCCTTGTCGCTGGCTGTGCACAGAGGCCTAAAGAGATATATGCTCAGCTGGTTTGTTCGCCAATTATCCATTCGACTGTAAATATCTACCACATGTAGATGGACTCAGAATTCAAAAGGCTATTTTTGATAAGGAGAGTCTTTGTTCCTGTAGCACATAAGCATGTAATTATGAACCCACAAGGTGTTCCAACCCATTCAGATACTAACACCTAAGCGTTTGTATTCATTCCCTCCTCATGCATTCTTATCTGAAACCGCCGTAAGTGCTTGAATGCCCATGCTGTCTGAGCACTGGAATGGGTCAAATAAGCAAGTTAGCAAAGCTTTTTAAATGTAATGACTACTAAATTTTTTAATGGCTTTAATGAAGATCTAGAGCAACAAGTGTTATTTTAAAAAAGGCCACACCATAGTGTCCTTTGGGTAGTTGTTCTCACAAAAAAAAACCTGATCACATAATGTAACTTCTAGCACATGCATGCACCACACACACACACACACACAGTACAGAATTATTAACCAAGAAATTAACCCTATTTAACCAATAAACCATGGTGTATTAATTCAAAAATCAGATACACACACCTTACAAAAACCTTTAAAAAATAAGCATCTTGTACTCACACTTTGTGGTCATAAGAGCTGTTTCACATTTGAACATACAAAATAAACAAATTTTATCTGACATTACTGAAGTCAACATTTTGGATGCTGGTCTAGAAAGATGCACAGTTTCACCATGTGTGAGAAAATGGCCAATAGCCTGTCAGTATTGGAAAGGGACACTAGCACCATGTTGTGGAGAAAACTAGCACTACCCGCATGCATTGTGCTACTCAGATTGAAGGAAAAATGAAAAATCTCTGCACCCAGCCGTAATTCACCCAAGACAACACAGACGCACACACACACACACAGAAACATATATCAACACCAATACCCACCCCCACAAACACACTGAACACACCTCTTAGTCCCGTCTGAATTACTTACTCTTTCTTTTTCTCCTCACTCTTTCATTTTTCTTATTAGGGGTCGAGGTCATCCATTCCAGCTTTGCACATGCCCCCCCCCTCCCCCCACGCATACCCGCGTAGTTACATATTCTTAAACATATGTGCGCTTTTAATTAAATCATTCCCAGATTCAGTCCATCTCAGACTTATTGACGGCAAGGTCATTAAACTATTAAGACAGAGTCGCTGGGAAAATAGTTGCGAGCAGAGGGTGGCGAGAGAGGTTAATTAAGTGGCAATTGCCGTTTCTTACTCTGAGCTATGGTGACGGTATTTGTCTGCACAAGGCGAGATGGCAAGCTGCATGGGTGGTGGGGGGTGGAATATGGGGTGTAGAGCTAGGAAGGTGGCATTTGAGGGCTGGGAAGGTGGCACATAAGTCTGTTTACAGAGAAAAAAAAACGAAATTATCGTGCCTCATAATTTCTTTAAACCCGTCTGCCCTATCTGCAGTTGGAGGGCTGCAAGGAAGTTATTGAAGCATAAGAGCTGAACAGTGCATGAAACAAAGCTGTGAATTCTTACGAGACACAGACATATTTTGGCCATGTCATTTCATTCATGCTTGCTACAGAATACTGTGACCATGCTGCTGTGTCCAACAGTAATCCTTCCCGTGAGGCAGTTCCATACCAAAAACTAAAACAACAAACACATTGAGTTCACATTCTGAGTTGGGTTCCTGTCTAATAAGATGTGTGTAAATACCATGCAAATAGAAACGGCAAATATTCTTATGTGATATACAACCCAGTTTTTTTCTGTACACACAACTACTTCTCTGTCAATTCTACTAGTACCAAATTGCTGTCAAATTGCTGACAAACGGGAGAAAAGAAAAAAGGCAGATGTCAAACACAACTATTCCAACACAACTATTACAGTAGATGTCAAACACAATTTTTCCTTTTGAAAATTATAACACATTTTTGCCCTCCTTCCTGCTGCACATGTTGTCTGATTTGTGATGTATTTTCAGAGGTCCTCATCGACTATGCCCCTTTAAGCTCAGCCATCTGTTTTGCGGTAGATTGGACAGGAGATGGGAATGCATATTGTGACTACATTCAGCACCCCTGAAAGAGCTGCTTGTCAGATCAGACAATATGCAGGTTCCTCGGAAGAAGGGCCCGAGAAGTGCAAAAAGTGTAGAGGTAGCCTTGCCCAGGGAGATGAGTATGTGGCAGTTTCAGTCTGGTGCGTTTGAGAACATCTCATTTTACTGGTGTTGTAAGAGTGTGAACATAGCACGCATCGCATGTAAATAACATTGACTTAGCATACCTAGCATAGCATACAGCTGTGTCTATGCAGAGTAAAAGACCCAGCATCTTGATGAAACTACAATGTTGTCTGACAGGAGACATCATACTGGTTGTCAAACAGACCTGATAATACGATGAGAGATGGGTACAACACTTTAGGCATCCGCTTAACAGCTTTCTACAGTTTCACATAACCATGCCCTTGGTATTGATAATAATAATACAACAATTGCATACAATATTCTTACTAATAATAACTAATAATTACCACTACACACCACACCAGCTGGCAAAAATAATAAAAAAGGAACAATGTTTCAGATCTGCCAACATTAAATGTCTAATATATTGTATAAAAGTTATGTTATAAAAGTTAAGATAAACATCTTGGGTAATAAGACTATTTTAGAGCTTACAGGTTATAGCCAACTATGTAGGAGAGAAAGCAAGGCTCTGTTCCTCGATGGATGGCTTTGAGTACCGTAGGGTAAAAGCCATGAAAAAAACAAGGCTGACTGTGAGACACCTTCACAGGAGGTGCTTTCCACGGCAACATTTACACTTCAAAACTGCTCGCCATAAAGGACAGCACCGGGGATCAATCTACAGAGCCAGCAATCCTTTGTACGATAATGACAGTGACTCTTTATCTAAAGGTCTAGATTTCATCTCGAGAGCCTTGCATTTAGGCACAATGCCTCATGCAAGTCTTCTGCCAACCGCTCTCTCCTTCCTCTCCGGCTTTGATAGCACAGTGGAGGCGCTAGACCTGGCTCTAACAATATGACTGGTGGCTTTTCAGGCAGGAGACCCTGTGAAAGGGCCCAGATAGGAGGAGTGGAAAGTTGAAGAGAGCAAACAAAGCCATTGGCTGCGTGGTCCGATAAACAGTAAAGAAACGTCCGGGTAATGCATTATTCGCCAAGGAAATTAATCAATTTCCGCCATTCCCCGGCCCTTGCAATTATACGCCACAAAAATGCTATCCATCACTTTCAAAGCAGAGGGGACAAACAGAGGTCCGAGCAGTAAGTGAGTCAGGGCTGAATGTGGGGAGGCCAAAAAAATGCATTTATTGCTACCATGGCATTACCTATGCAGATCTTTATCAAGGGGGGCAGTGAGTCTATTGTGGCCATTTTGCTGGCCCACAATGGCTTTCTGTGCACCCAAGCTACTGGGAGATTGGCTAAAATTATATTCCCTTCATGCTTGGCTAGGTTGCAGCTTAGAAACAAGCTGCTTGTGGAAGCCAGGAGAAGATTGCTGATAATAGAGGCTTCACATCCCGATGACCTTTTTTTCCCTGGCTATCCCTTTTTTTCCTCACCGCTGCAACTGCACCGCGATTGCTGTGACAGAAGAAAAGGAAACAATCTGTTTGGGGGGAGCAGAGGGCATGCAACCTGAACTTTCCAAAGGCAAGGACTTGGCAGGAGCAGGTGTCTCTGTATACAATATCCCAGCTCTGCTGAGAAAAGCAAATCACACCAACAGACTCCAAATTTGTTTGGAAGGTTCTTTTTTGTCGTAAATATAAATATGCCAAGAGGAGGGAAAGAGACAAGACAGAAGGAGGAGATAGAGAAAGAGCGAGGTGAAGAGAAAAAAAGAGAGAGAGAGAGGGATGGAAAGAGAGAGAGACAGAGGTGGAGAAAAGAGAAAAGGGATATCTGAAATAAAAGATGTCTAATGTCTTCTTCAGCTCAGCCCTAGCACAGGGAGTGTAGTTTACCCTTGGCGACAGGAAGAACGTCCACAAAAGGAATTCACGGCTTAAGGCACTGAATCAGTGTTGCTTTGGGGCTGAATCACTGAACTATCCGAGACCGTACAATGATTCAACTTGGCAGCCAAGGCCTAAAAATGAATCAAAAACTCCACTCTAGAACTAAGCCGGTTTCCGTGGCAACAAGCCAGCAGTTGACAGATTTCTGTTTGATGCCTCCAACGCTGTTTTTTATCCCCCACCCCACCCCCCACACACGCTTCCACTCCCTCACACCCCAAGCACTCCCCTCCTCTGCATCACTTATTGTCTGGCCTAACGCTGCACACCAGAGCAGAAGGGCCACACACACAGCTAAGGAAGCGTGCCAGGGGTAAGCCAAGGTCACCGCCTCGCTTGATCCCTATCTAACGACAGCCCTGACCTTGTCTCTTAGCCTTGTCCCCTGTGGTCTTTCTGCACTGTATGGCAGGGCCACTAGGTCTCAGAGCATCAGGGTTATTAAGCACATGGGGCGTCCCCTTCTACACTCTGATCCCACCGTAGCATGTGTACCAAAGGTGGAGTTCATACTTTATTGAGCCAGTTGAGGGACACTGTTATTGTAGGTTAACACCTCAATAATGTGTGCAATGAAAAGAGCTGTGTGAAAAATAAATGACCCCTTAAAGGGGATAAATGAAAACAACGATCAAAATTTGTGCATTCACTATTCACTCCTACACAAACATTTGTCTTATTTGTTTTGTTATTATAGCCTAGGCTAATTGTATTTGTAACAGATGACACATATCTTGCCATAATGCAAATTCAAAAACTAAGAGATCTTGTGTCAAGGCAATCATATCTTATTCTCAATTGGATATGCTGTATGTATATGTGTTTGTATGATTACATGAACTTCAAGCATGTGATATTACTGACTACTACTGACAATCACACAATAAAACATTCAGCAGAAATAACCACATCTGATCAGACAGATGACAGAATAGATACCTGCTCAATTCTTCACCACATTGTCAATTAATGAAAAGTTACTGATTTTATATTAACCCTGCTTTTGATTTTAAGATTTTATGTTGTTAAAAACCTTTTGGATGAACGGTTAAGGTTACATTGAAAAGCAGACCTGGTACTTTGCACAACAATTCTTGTTGCTTATACTGTAATGCTCTAACTTTAAATTAAATGACTATATAGTAGGCCTATCATCTTACTGACTATGTAGAAGACCTATCATCTTACTACTTTTTGAACTAAAATATTGTGAACCCCAGCTGCATCACAAACCAATCTCACTAACTCCCACACATTTTCCACATCACAGCCTCAGAAGAGTTAAAAGCGCACACCAAAAAAAGTCAGATGGACTTAGACATATTTCCCTTCCTCCCTGGCAGCGAAGGGGGAATAAAACTTGCAAAAGACTAAAAGTGATGGAGGAGATAGCGTGGCCCCTCATGTGGGGCCACTGGTGGCAGGGGATATGTATATCTGCCGATAAAGCCTTCTGTTCAGAAACTGTATTTATGGAGCCTTTCAGATTGCCATCAGCCAGGGGAAGAATGAGTCCGGCCTTCATTATGCACTGTGAATCTTCCCTCATTTGGGGGATAGCATCTGCTTTATTTTCGCCTCCACGTACCCCCATCCACACCAGCGTGCAGCTGTGTTCGCCCTGACAAGAAGACACAAAGTTGCCGTTGATGCTGCGAGCGGATGGCAACAAAATGGTCACCTTTGTTCAGAGATCCCTCCTAAAAAAGACCCCCCCGTGCAGACAGAAGATGAGACCCTGTGAAAAGGTAGTTACATGAATATGTTTATTTGTTAGTTACATCTCAAAAGATTGTTCATTCATTTGGCCTGACAGGGGTGAGCTGATAGGAAATAGCACAAAGCTGTTTAACCAGTGAAAATGAACGAGAGCCTGATTTGTCACTCCATAGTGCGGCAACAGAAAAACAGAGATACTGTATACTGCAAGTCATCTTCTTCAGTGATATAGTGTATGTCCTTTGACAACAAATGCCCCATGACGAATGACAAAAAAAATACTACCCTTTAGTACTTAGCAAGTCCTACAACAAAAATAATACCTTTTAAATACATAACAAGTTTCTTTTACCACAACGTCTCAAAGCTCAAAAATTGTGAATTTAAAGCTTCATGAACAGACAATCCATTCATTAAGTAAACTTAATTCCAAATTTGTTTAGGTTCATACCAATTGTTATTTTCACTAAAATCTTTTTTTATTTTTCAATGAACATCTCTTATAGTGGACATTCTTTTAACAGGTGTACCTGACTGATGGTGAGGGTTTTCTTAAAGTGGGTTGATAGGTAGATATAGCTTTTATAATGATTTCACTGTAAAGGTTTAAAATACAGGCAAAAGCTTTCTAAAAGCAAAATATCTTAAGAGTAATCAATGAATGATTCAGTTTCAAATGGGAATAACCTTCTGACACTGAAGGTATCCACTATCAAAATGAGTGTCCTTGTGGTCAGTGGACACAGCCATTGCTATTATAGTATTGAATTAATAAGACAAGAGAATTTTTCAAAAACTCAATATTCTTTCTAAAGAATAAACAGTTGCTTACAAATCAAGGGCACAGGGCCATATGGGCAGCGCCAAGGCCTTCACTTATGCCAAGCTTTGGAGGTTGTCTAGGAAAAAGAAAAGTCTTCTATTCAATGTCAAGTTTGAGCAGGTACTCTCTTTAAACATGGTTGGATCGAAAAGAAAAACAAAGGCATATTAGCCATCCTCAGGGTGCAAAAAGGGTAGGATGTGGGTGGATTTTGAAGACAGATTCTGAACCCCTTATTCTAAATCCTTTACCTAAGTCACAAAGGCACCGGCCCTCAGCTCCTCATGCAAAGAACCGAGTTGTTAATAGTGAGTACATTTTATGCTAAGTATATAATTAGGTCTCAAATGTCTCATTAGGTCTACAGTACTTTCTGTGCTCAGGTGGTGTGTCTGCTCAAAACATGTCACCGACCATTCACATTTGTGACGTTTTAAAAGCATTGTTCTGATATATATTTGTTGTCTGTTATTAAAACAGTAATGCAAACTTTACTTTCAAGTCACCAAGGCCACCAGACTGCTATTGTGATAGCAGTGTTATATTGTTTATCTTTTTTTTTTTTTTTTTTTTGATGTCTTGTATAAGACTCCCATATTTCTTACCATCCCTGCCCAAAACTGACTTTACAGCCAGAAGTAAAGCATTTCATTTTGGAAACATGCTTCAGAATTGTCCTTTTGTGTCACTAATAATGGGAGATTATATGGTTGATGAACAAAGAGACGAAGCAACAGAGCAAACCCAGACTTGATATTCATCTGAAAACAGAGAATGGCCCACGTTTACTTTACAGGGCCTGTGAGAATAGCCTCAGAAGGGCTAAAAGGCTCAGCAAAAACTTGCCTCTGCAAAGCACATTTCAATTGGACGCACTATTTGTTTCAAGCCCCGTCAGCTTAGCGTCTCGGGCAAAGGAAGTAAAGGCACATCACTTCAAAGGGCAATTACAGCAAGGAACAAATGTGTGGCCTTAAACCAAAGACGGTTTGAAATTTCCAACTATAGCTTTTAAATGAGGCAGTTATTCCCTTCGAGCCCCAAGCATCAGAAGTGGGGAAAAGGTGTCAAATATTAGCTTAAATGTGCTGAACAATACCTATTTTGTTTATAATAACTTGAATGAAGTTTTGGGGACATATAAATTTCAATGCACATTCTATGTATTTGACATAAGCTATTTCTTGAGACGCATTAAGCCTTCTTGCATTTCAAGATGTTTTTGTGGCTCTTCAAGTTCTTTGATCCCTGGTAATAACTTAATTACTAATATACTAGTGTACAATATCTACAAAAATTCACGTTTTGCTTACCAGAAAATAGCTTTCACAGTGTTTTGTGTGCTCTTGTAGAGCTTTAGAATACTGAAGCAACTAAAGTTCAGAGAGGAAAGAGAAGGTACTTCTCTTGCAAAGGTGTATCTTTAGGTTTTCTCCATAGTGAGGTTTATTGTACATTATAATGTGCACTTGCAAATGCAAAAGCATTGCTGTCAGCCTACCGTGAAGTACAATACTTGATGGAGATGTCTTTGGTGTGGTCTAATACAAAGCAAACCTAAAAGAAGAGTTTGACCACACTGACCTCATTATACTTTTACAAATAAATCACTGCTGAGAGATCCACCTCAAGGCCGAATATCTCAAACCACTATAATGGGTTTAATGTGACCTTAACCTCTTTTCCTTTTATTTTTGAAATGAAAGACTCCTGATTGCCACTGCCCTTGAAACTAGGGGGCTAAAAGCAAAAGAGACTGTTAAACATCTTGGAGTAGTCATTGACAGTGATCTAAACTTCAACAGGAACGTAAATGCAATCACCAAATCAGCATTTTATGACCTTTAACAAGAAACAACACCAAATTATGAAGTCTAATGTCTACTATGCACTTCAGCTTTGGAATCAACTTCCTGAAGACATAAAGAAGCTCCTACTGTTGTCAGTTTCACATCTAGACTTAAAGCAACACGCCACCGTACTTCAGTATTGAAATATGTTCTTCTCCTAACTTGGATAAAGCTAAATGCTAAGAAAGTAGCATTGCGCACCAGAACGATTGCGTGCATGCAAAGAGACAAAACAGGTATGTATCAACTCGTCTAAGTCAGGGGAAGAACATCTTTCAATACTGAAGTACGGTGGCGTGTTGCTTTAAGACCAATATGTTCCCAGATGCTTTTTCCAAAGGATTCACTAATATTTCTTTTTACATGATGTACATTTTATTTATTATGTTTTTTTACCTTCATACCATACATTGCTTTTATTTGTACAGCACATTGAAATTCCTTTGAACATGAAATGCACTATGTAAAAAAATTGGCCTTGCCTTGTCTTACTGTTCATAGGATAATAAAGCTTTAAATCGTGAATTGATTACTTGTTCCCAGCTGAATGGGGAAATACAGGTTAAGTGAGGGACCGAATGGGAAACAGAATACAATTACACTCAATTTTGTTATTATTATACATTATACAAAATGTCTCGCCATGTCTCGTTGCACGTCACCAAGAGGTTGTTCTTAAACATGGTGGTTTTGACACTGAGGTTCCTGAAGCGCCTTCTCTAGAGGAGAAGCTGGAAAAGTCTATGACTGGTGTGTGAGACCCTACCTTTTATGCAAACACAATGAGATCAGGATTTTAAAACACTGGGTTGATAACCAGCTTCATGGGACTAGATAGCGAGGCTTTGAGGGTTAGGGTTAGTGAAGCCAGATAAACAAGAGTTCCTGGGTATGTTGAACTTGCTTCGTAGTACTTAGGTCGCAGGTAAGTTCCAAAAGCTAGTTAGTTATCTAGTTATCTGTTAAATCTGTTACGCAGAACCATTGCCTGGTAAAAAAAAAAAAAAAAAAAAAAATGGTAAATTTATTGCAGTGTATGTTTTCAGTCTTCAGGGAGTTTGCAGATGTGTAGATATATGTATAGATATATGTATAGATATATGTGCAGATATATGTGTAGATATATGTATAGATATATGTGTAGATATATGTA
>JAGFZM010000328.1:1404294-1431174 GCA_017657215.1 Limnothrissa miodon | reverse complement strand
ATATGTGCAGATATATGTGTAGATATATGTAAAGATATATGTGCAGATATATGTGTAGATATATGTATAGATATATGTGCAGATAAGCTGCCCTGTTTCCTTGCTTCAATTCCAACATTAACAAACTTGTGGAAATGCTGACTCATGTTCCATGCAATGCCGATGACATGCTACAGCAATGAATCAGAGCATACGTAATTATCATCATCAGGTAAAGTGCTTTACTCTAGGCCTATTAGAGCTGTTTTCATGTGAGGGCAGCCCTCGCACCACTAACAAATGGCATTGCAGAAGATGCTGATATTGTAGGCATATACTACTTAACAGTACAGAACATGCATTTCTATAATTCATTGCTTCCTCTCACTGTGTAGGCTACTGGAGTAACATGCTATTGGGTGAAGAAACATTTTCTCCTTTTTATTGATATGCTGCCTTTCTGTCCAGCGAGACTTTCAGGTATTTTGGAAAGGATGCAGATGCTGTAGACAGTGATCCTGCATCTCATTAGTACTGTCTCCTCCAGTCACCTGAAGCTGTCACGGCATCAGCTAAGCTGGGTGGGTAGGGGTGGGCAATATAGACGATATATACCGTATGCAATATGCATTTGGCCAATGATAGAGCTTTTGGGTCATATCGGCATACCGTGATAGGCTCATTGCGTCTCCACAACCATGTGAAAAAATGTTGACCTGTAGCTTCACCTTATTGATAGCACCTTTTCATTCTTACAACGAAACTGTGTAAGAGCCTATAAATTGAACATCTACTGCCTGATACAAATGCAGCTTACCAGTTTACTTCTGTGTGAATTTGAGAGTCCAATATAAACACCTCCGAACGATGATTAAACAACTGTTGTACATATTGACTTTATGCTATGGTAACCATTAAGAAACTGTTATGCTGTAAGTTACATACCAAAGTATACCGTGATATATATCATCTACCTTCTATGGTTCAAAGTATATCGCAATATAAATTTTAGACTATATCGCCCACCCCTATGGGTGGGATAGCTGGAAGCAGTGGCAGCATTTAGGTGCATGAGGTGTGTAGATCTATACCTTTCTCTGGGTGGAATTCCATGGGTATTCCCTAAGAATATATCAAAGTTGTTCTCGATTAACCTGCGGTGCATTTAATGTGTTAAGTTGTAGATCGTCTTGGTTGTCCAGACTGGCACCTGTTAAAAAGCAAGTGTTGTTACCTTGCTAAACTGAGCAGAAAGATACAAACACTTAAATCAGATATAAAATCTATTGATAACACAGAAGAGAAATTAATTCAAATAAGTCTACACTGAAACATGGAACATGTCTGTACCTGTATTGAGCCACATCAGGTTCACACACTGGCTCCCCCAAGAACACATAGCCTAATGTTTGCAGTCTGGGGGAGTTGCTTTCCAAAAAAAAAAAAAAAAAATCCAAAATGACCTCTCTGGGACACCCTTCTAACACTTTCACAACTACTGACGACACAAATATCCACCATAGTGGTACCCTGCATTGCAAACAGTCACCAGCCCAATGGAATGTGTACCTTTGTAGTTTTAAAAAGTCACTTCCAACATTCGGTGATGCTTTCATTGTGACATGCTTTCCATTAAAGGAGTCTGAACAGTTCAGGAAGTTCCACGCTCTTCAATCGTCTCTGGTGGAGTCCACACCAAGTTGGTGGTTAAGTGGTAAACCTGGGTATGTAAACCTAATAGGGGAGACAGATTGCTTTGATTTAAAGAGCTCTTCTGTCATCACATTCACCCCTACCCCTGGCTTAACCTAACCAGGCTGGCCATTTAGCCATCTGCTTGGAAGACACCCTGACCAGGGAATGCAACAGAGCTATTGACATATTTCCCTCTAGAACAGAGAGGCCGGGGCAAGGCTAACCCCAAACGTGTGCTCGCGTTGATGTAGAGATGCGGGGCCGATTGGGCAGACCCTATCTGATGCACCAGCATATTTCTGTGGCTGACTAGACTAAGCGGAGGCCAGTGGTATGAGCTGATAGCGGGTGTCGTTCACACAGCAACAACACGTACGGCGGGGCTTATCTCCCTACTCACCTCCTCACATGCCTCTGCCACCAGGATGGGGTCGAGAAGTGTGTGTGTGTGTGTGTGTGTGTGTGTGTGTGTGTGGGGAGGAGGGGGTGGGTGGGTGCAGGGAAGACTGTTACATTTGGTGATTTGTTGTTTTTTTTAAAGGCTGGGCAGATGAAAAAATGATGGAGCGAATGATAAAAAAAACTGAATAGAGATAATTTGCCAGAGAAAAACATGAAACCAGATGCCTTGTCAGCCACTGTTCCCTAACACAACACACAAACATGTAAATAAAAGGCCCTTTTCTCTCTCCCTCCCTTTCTGCATGGTGATGTCCCTGTGATTACACACTATTGTTTAACAAACAAGAGTGAAATGATGTGATCTGCCGATGAGTCAGGGTGTTTCATACCAACATCATGTCATACCAACATCAAGTCATGTTTTTCATTCCAAACAATCTTTTATTTTTACAGGTGAGGGAAACTATTCTAGATATCCTCATTTCTTGTGTGTGAGCATGTTTTTTTTTTTCTTCACATCGAGATTTTTTTTTTTTTTTTTGGTTAAATAAAAAGTTACCTCTCATGGATATGAAATGCCTCCCTGAAATCCACGACCGCAGCTGTTTTTTGTCCAATCCGGTTCCGCTGGGGTAGAAATATGGGATAAGAGCAATCACGCAGGTTTATGTCTGTTGCCCATAGTGCACACGTAGTCTGCCATAAAACCCCAGCTGAAGGCTTTTGATCTCTTTAGAACCCGCTTTGCCCTGCAGTTGTAACACATAGTCAACCCCCCACCCCCACCCCACCCAATCCAAACCTCCACCCCTCAACATTGCACTATTATTCCCTCAGCCATACAATCAGCAATTAAAATATAAGGTAAACTTTTCAACAGCCTCCTTTTCATCCTGCAGAAAAGCATTGTGTTGCAAATTGGTAATAATGTATTCATCCCAAGGTAAACAGGCCTTCCCGTGTCCCTTCTGCAGAACAGAGGCAAACAAAATGAAAGTGATAATTTCTCCCCCTCTGAGAATTCGCCTCTTTAATTCTGACAGTAAACTCATGGCTGTTACGGGGTGTTAAGTAGGATTTAAAACTTGTCAGACAAGACATGTTTGAAATTGCTTTAAATAAGAGCACTGTGTTGCTGTCAACCAGAGGCTTAGAGGAACATATCCTCACAATTGAGGCACTCATCCTGGCTCAGGGAGCCATGGACCTATAGTGGCTCAAAGCTCTCCCTGCTCTTTGCTTAGCTCCTCAGTCTGTGACCCAGCACCCCCTGCTGGCGGAGAAAGAAAAAACACCTTCTGAGGATGCCCTAAACAACTTGAGGTCCAAAGGTCCTCAGAGTAGATATATATACACCAGCGAAAGCTACTAGTATATATATAAAGACAGACAAATGTACGTAATGCACAGTAAGGAATTTAACATTTTTTGGTTGTGTAATGTGTCAAGAATAAATCATGTCACACAGAGTAAACACTGCTTTTCCACTAAATGTTAGAGTGATTTGCATCCAAAGGCCTTAAGAGAGATCAGTTGATATGGTTCATGAACTCGTGATCTTTCCAGTCTTTGGCACCACCCGTGGTGCTTCTTTTTGGCTCACACAAACAACTAAAAACACATGACAGTTCATGTAAATGAGAGCTTGGTTGTATTCCTGTAATCATTTCACGGTTTACTGAAAGAAGAAGGTCAGGAAAACAAAAACTACAAGCGATTTCACCACGCAAGCAAATGTCATCAACATTAGAGAAACAGGCAGGATCCTGTACAGGGCCATTGAAAAGGAACAAAAGCCTCGGTACAGTGTGATCTCTAATCAGACTCCGAACCCCTTCTACTTTAATTAAAGAGAGTGCATTGCTTGAGTAATTAGGCTATCTTCAGAAGCGAAAAGGACACAATCCCCGCATCGTCTTCCCTTCTTGCTTTGTGCTGGGGATGGGTAAACGATATCTGCCATTTTTGGATAATTGAGTCGAGTAAATAATCTCTTGGAGGGGGAAAGCCTGTGAAAGCAACAGCGACATAATCCTTTCTCTAATGGTCATGGTGGCAGATTACTTCTTGCCTCAGTAAGTTTGGCCACATTGCTAACACTGCTATGTTTTGCTCTGGACACCCCACATTCGCCCAGCTGACAGCCCGCACTGAAATATAAACACAAAAGCAAGTGTTAATCACAATGAAATCATGATGAAATTTACCAGCAATTAACTGGATAGCACTGGGTACCACTGAAGACTAGAGTGATTGGACCACACATGGGTAACATCAGAGTGCAATTTTGCCATGGACCAGAATGTGTCTTTTGGAAAGAAGTGCATGAAGGTGACACAAAAATTGTAAAGAGGTAAAGCAATTTTCTTGACAGATGCGTTTACATGCTGCCTTTGCACAAATAGCATATGAAGTCACATTTTCTCTTTTTGTGCACAACCTGAAGCTAGGTCTCCTTCATCATTCTCCACAGTTCAAAAAGTCAAAGCAGCACTTGGTGGTCATGTGCTTCCCATCCATTTGTTCAGATTAGGAGCGGTCTAATCACACAACACCTCTTGGGTCCTTAACTGGCTGCCAGGTCCTCTCCAGGGGGAAAGATACAAATGGAGGCAGGCAGGAAAAGGGGGAAGGCATCGAGTTGGGTTTGTGATATGCAGGACTAAACCTCAGGAGCACCTTGTCCTGTGATCTGGCACACACTTCTGCCTAGGCGAGTCTTTATCATACAAAGGGATTAGATCGTCCGGTCTAAGTGCCTCAAAGTTATTAGCACCTTCTTATACAAAGTATAACAGCAATCCTAAAGACATTGATTGCAGGGAACAGTTCAAATATGATTTCCTTATAGCTATTAATATGTATGCCTTAAATAGCTGCACACCGCTAAGCAGCTTAAGATATTATGAAAAGAATGTTCCCTCAGGGACATAATATGGCAGCAGTGACAGTAAGGGAGAGATTGGTATTTACCCAGATTGGCTGTACTTACGTCAAGCATTCTCCAGGCTTGTGGGTGGGTATGTGGGGCAGTGGCAACAGCTTGGTTTCGATAAGCACTAACCGTGAATAAAAGACAAGCATGAAAGTAAGGGTTTAGCCTCTTGTAAGATTCTCCACCAAATGTACAGGCAGATAGGGCAGGTGCCTTTGGTTCCGGGCGTGATTAGCCGACTCAGGCTCACTGTTCCTGGAGAAACGAGACATTGCGGAGACATTGTCCAAGCTTGTCCAGGTGGGGGACCTGTCATCCCAAACCAGAGCTTAGCAATGCGCTGCTCAGAGCGAGAGATTAAGACCCAGGATTTTAGATTCTTCTTCGTCTTCTCCTTCTCTCTCTTTTTCTCCATTGCATGCTTAATCCAAAATATTTTTTTCCTTTTTTCCACCCTCCCTTGTTCTCTCTCTCCACTCAGAAATATACCCTCTTTTTTTCATCTTCCACTTCATCTCTCATTCTTTGCTCATTTCATTTATTTTTTATTCGTCTTTTCCCTTCACAAGCTGTTCACAGTTTCTCTTTTTTGTTGTTGATGTTACGAGCAAACATGGTTTGATTTGCCACTCTGTTATGCAGACAGCTTTTTTTTTTTCAGGGATAAAGGCGGCTGGGGTTTTCATTCGGGTTTTCGGAATGGGCTACCGTGTTCATGTTCCTGACAGATAAATAAACAACCATGGATTCTCCATTGTTGGAGTGACAGAGATAATATTGCTGAGCCAGGAAAAAATTTCCTATCCAGACACATTCAGATCTCTCTCCTCCTTCACAACAAAAAGCATCCACCAGTTTCCTGCAGCGTATATACACATTTATTCAAAGCTGTGGGGAAGCCTACACTTAGTGCTCCGTGTTGGCAGATAGCGTGCCATATACGAACACCATCATCAGGCTCTGCAAGAGAAGTCTGAGCCAGCTGAGATGTCTTTTCCGACGCCAGGTTTAAAACCAGATGTTATGTAATTAGCATCCTGACGTGTTGTTGTTGTGAGGAAGGGAAGGCTGGGTGGTACAGACAGTGTGGTATATGGTAAGGGTAGAAAATGGACGCAAGCTGTTGAAAAAAAAGGCAGCCATTATTACATGTGTTTTTCCACTGACTTCTCCTGGGTTGCTTGATTGACAGAGATAAGCAGAACATCCAGTGGTTGTTCCAGGTCAGTGACCAATGGCCGAGCACCATCTGCAGTTTCAACACTGACACTGATTTCACTGATTTCAAGTAGGAGCAGGATTGCAACAAATGTGTCTTCTTTGTTGAATCTTTGAGAGTATACATAAAGGATTCCCAGTGGTTGGTTGGTTTGGGGGGGGGGGGGGGGGGGGGGGGGGGTCGTTAAAAACTATGTGAACAGAGTGTCCTGGTCCTGGACAGAGAGCTGCTCCTACCGTATAACTCCTCACCCCCACCACCCCCTGCATTCACCTTTAATTTGAACGCGTTTATCATGTCCATGCAGCTGGTCTCAGACAAACAGACAGTGGTACAAGGAATGGAAAGGAAAAAAAAAACAGAAAGGTTGCCATCACCCCCCCCCCCAAACACACACACACACACACACACACACACCCATATGCAGACACACACTGTCCAACCACAATATAAGGGGCAATAGAAATACAAGCCATTCTGTTATCCCTGCCTCCTAGTAATCAGGAACTGTGTACATGCAGGAATAGGAAAAATGCAAGGACACTGTTCTTGAGCTGCACTCATCTTTGAATACACAAAGCGAGAGAGAGCAAGAGCATGACTATGAGTATACTTGAAAAAGGAGTTGATTATTTTCAATATAAAGGAGAAAGAGAATGAGGGTTGAGATTCAAGGGAAAAAATCCAGTGAATGCCATTCTATATTCACCTATGTGCCCATTCAAATATGAACAATTGCAATAGAGCCTATTTTCTATTAAGTACAGTTAGATTATTTGTTCATCATTCAAACTGAAAAATGTATCAAGGCCATAATGACCTGGTGTCTGTTAATACATGCCAAACAGAACAAACTGACTAGAAAAACATTCTAAACTGCCACACACACACACGTACACCTGTTTCGTCAGGTACAAATGTTCAAATATCACATCAGTACACCCTTTACAATTCAATGTGTGTACAAACACACACATTTTTAGTGATGCATGCAAAGCAACTCCATAGCTCATAACTCAGAACATAGAAAACAATCGCGGCCCTTGTAAAAACAGGAAACCCATATCCCAGGTCTGGCTAGTTCATCACCAAAGCTGTACTTAGCCTTACGACAGATAATCATGTTTTCTTAGAACAACTATGGAGTGGGATTGAATTAACATACTGATTCTAGAAGAGTTTGATCCATAGGCTATTGTCTATATTATTGTCAACTGTTTAAGGAACCATAGCTGTGGCGAGAAGTTCTGTGATTTCCAGGTTACTAAGGAGTTATCAGAATACAGTTTTGAGCCTGGCACATTCTTTTGCTCTCAACTTATTTGCGCAAGGTTTGCGAACTGACCATTCATTTTCTCATATGTGAAACTTGGGGCGTTAATTACAAATGCAACAAACGTATGCTGCAAGGGAATGAGGAGCCAAATTGTCAATATATACTCAATACATGAGGGGTAAATGCATGCTTTTTAAAGAGGAACACTAAATTCATTTTCAAAGGAACACTATGTAAATATATGTACATAGAATAGATGTTTCTAATATTTCAAAACTGCTGTCGTGGACATTTTCGTATTTGTATGTGAAAGGGGGAATGAAGTCTGTATATTTATAGGTAAATATATATCAATTGCCTATTGGTATATAATGCACATTTTACCATGCTGTAGTACAATGACAAGTAATGCTGAGCAGTTAGACAGGCTGATGAGAAAAGCTGATTCTGTTATTGGCATGCAACTGGACTAGCCAAAGAGGACCCTCAGATGACTGATATAGACAATGCCTCCCACCCCTGCACACTTTCTCCAAACAGAGGAGTATGTCCAGAGGCTGTAGAGACAGGCTGAGAAGGTTCTTTGTCCCACAGGCCATACAGCTCTCCAACACCATGGACACCGAGGAGGACGAGCGAGATAGACGGGTGCTTGATACTCCAGTACTCAGCGATCCCATGTGTTATGTCTTTAGCTCATTTGGTTTTACTTTTTATTCTTTTTGTATGTTCCCATTAAAACAATACTTTGAACCATTCTTGAATCAAAAAGCCCTTTCACACCACTGATTATCCCACGATTACCCGAAATTTGGTGATGTTTGGCTGTTTGTTCCCTTTGCACTGACCAACATGGGATCAGGTTACCACTCAAACAACAATTAACCCCAAACCCTCTAGTCTTATTGCTGCCTACCTTGATTGTAATAAGTGGTTTGTTTTAGTTAGGCCTACTGTTGCCTTTTTTATCATCTTGAACCAGTTTGTCCTTTGTCCTCAACTAGGCAGTTTTGTCCCCACAACTATACCGCTCACTAGATGTTTTCTTTTTTCTAACCATTCTCTGTAAACAGTTGTGTGTGGAAAAATCCAGTAGATCAGCAGCTTCTTAAACACTAAGGCCAGCCCATCTGGCACCAACAGCTAGACCATATTCAAAGTCCTTCAAAATAACCTTTCTTCCACATTTAGTGCTCAGTTTGTTCTTTTGGCCACTTTTGCATAGCCATATGATTAATTGTATAGTGGGTGATGATGTAGACAATTTGGCAGCAGAGGTCCCTTTGAATTAATTTTCACGTTCACATTTTCCTACACAATGTTTAAGTGCCCTGTTTTTGCACTCTGGTTTCTCACTAGTTGGTACAACAATTGAGTAGTCATAAATGTGTTTATGTACCTTTGTATGGCCTACATAACAGAATTCTGGACACAAATGTTTTGATGTTTTTGGGCCTAGCAGTGGCCCTGGTCTCACCAAGAGCTTAGTAGGGAAGTATTTCCAGTTTTATAAGGCTTGATGTTTCAGTGTCCCATTCGGGGTGCCAATTTTGTCCTTTTTGGACTCTCAATAGGTGGGCCACACCACATGTAAGTGGATGAAAGTTTTTTGGATCTAGCTCTGTGTACCACTCCAATTTTGTGGGCACAGGTGCTACGGTTTTCAAAATATTCCCTAAAAACTATCTGACCAATATGTGTTCCAATATGTGTTCCTCCACACTATAAGCCTTCTGGCACTACATGACCCCCGAGTTTCAAGCCAGTCAATGTCTTACTTACAAACAACTGGTCACTAGGGGGAAAAATGTTACATTACACATGGGTTCAGTTGATGCACAGAAAACTGTGTTGGACCAACCCATGCTCCAGGACATTGGGCACAACAGTTCTCAAGTTATTCTGCAAATACTGTGTCACACATACATTGAAATGCAAAGTAAGATATTCTGTGACAGATTTAGTTTAATACAAAAGAAAGACTGACAAGAAAAAGCAAATTAATGACAGTAGTAGTGTAGGGGATACTTGCAGCCTAAAGATCCAGACATAGTTCTTCTACACTAAGCTATCTTCAGCCAAGGTTGTTATGGAGATGGCATCATTTGGTCTACCAATGAGTTTGCATTGCTTGCATTGGAGAACAGTGCACAGCCAAATCGGTAGACAGGGTCACCTTCCTCCAAGTCTAGCCATAAGAACACAGAACTGTGCAACAATGGAAACAATTCACGAAGGGCCTCTTTTCTTTTACATACATTATGAAATTCATCATACTTTCATCACATTTTGCCAATAATGCCAAATAAAAGATAAGGCATTCAAATTATCTGTTGATTACATTAAATCTGAGTATTTGCTGTAGAAGTCACCTTTATACATATATATTTAAAACTTTAGAACAGGCTCTATCAGTGTCACCTTCCCTTACACACTGAATTTAGCTGAGATTTCCTTTCTTTTTACTAACTACTTGTATATTCAAACTGTTTAATGTGGATTCTTTTGATTTTTGTTTCATGTCATGTCTTGCTTAAAGTGTCTTAGAAAAGATGTCCTTCAGGTTTAAAATATGAATTAACACTTGTCAAGAAGATATAGCACTGACAAGCAGTGACAAGCAGAATAGCCATTCACTGGTTACAGTATCCTGCTTCCTATCTTTTTCCTGCATGTGGACCCAGGAGGTTGAATGGTTGTTGGCAAACTACCATGGCCGATACCATGACCGCTGTGAAGAGACAAAGCTGTTAATGGTTCACCTCTCACTTAACTGGGCTTGACCCTGCTGTTTACCAGCTCTATTATCCTTTATCTGCAAGTGGAATAATCTTGGCCTGACACACTTCCTTGCCTTACCCAGCGTAGAAAAAGATGAAAGTAGGAGGTGAAAGGGTGTAAAAGACAGTGGGGATGACAAATGGAGAAGGGGGTGGTTGTACGGTTTCATTTATTACCATGGCAAGTCATTCTGGGCACATTTATCAATAATGGAGAAATAATGAAGAAAGATTAAAGCTTCTCAGGGCTTTTTGGGATATTTTTTGTCTAACTGATCTCAACATCTCGACTGTGGACAACAATGGCTACAGAGAGAGCTCTGTGTACTATTATGTTCCAGAAAAGAAATAAGAGCTATTCTGGTTGTAGTGTAACCTGGCTTTGGCTGGGCAGCAAAAATGGGGTGCATCATGTTTTATCTCTCCAATGCACCATGATGAAAATGAGACCCATTTCCTAAATGAGTCAATGTTTGTGAGGAGGCATAATTTGGTCCTCCATGACCGGAGTGATAGGCTTAATGTCTGTATTTAGCCTTTTCCCTTTGCCTCTGGTCTCCCCTGGCACTTATCTGCAGTTTAACCCCTGCCCTAACATGCCTTTTGTCACCACTGCCTCTGTCACCCTCAAGCTTCAGATCTGCATTTGCAGGTGCTTTACAATTACACAAAGTACAACATAAAAGCATTTTTCTAGGGCCAGATAATATAATAGTGGCTACTACCTTTCAATTCTGTTCAATTGCTTTGTCTACTTTTTGCTGCTAAAATCAAAAAATGCGAAAACTTCCTTGCCTCAATGTGTGTACATTTTCTACACTTTTTAACTACATTCTTTGCTTTTGTTCATTTCAATATCTGTGATGCACAAAGATTATATACATTTTTAAAATCGTTCTAAAGATTTCATAGAAACACTCAAGACTAGTTCGTGCTTATTTTAAAGCAGGGCTAAGCAACGTTCTGATTTATTCTCTCACAAGCTCCCTCTAAAGACTGCTGTATTGCATTGTATTGCACTGCATTCTATTGGAGGCGGACCGCTGCTGTTGAACATTGCAAGTGCTGTATCTACCGTTGTAGGCCACAGTGGCGAATTCTACACCGTTCGTTCGCCGTGTAATGACTCATTTTAGCATCCTAAACAGTATGAAATGGATTAATTAACTGAAAAATGTTGCTTAGTGGGCCTTTAAATTTATTGTTTCTACCATTATAATTTATTCCTTGCACTAGCTTGTATTGAACATTACTCCCTGCAATGAGAATTCCTTCATTATGAAAGTTTGTGGTAAAATCAGTGAATCTGAGATTAATCTCATGTCACACATTGTACTGTGATTAATAGCACTAGACTTCATTTGGTCTCAGTGCTATCTTTTGTTCCCTCACAAATCTGATTCAGAACTCGTCACACAAGGTTAACTCAGTAGACAGTGAGAAATCATCAAAAAACATGCCGAGTTGTAAGCCAAAAAGGGAGGAAGGGGTGAAAAAGGGAGTGGAGGAAAGAAACCCCCAGTCTAAAGGAAAGGAGTAAAGAGGCTGAATTTTCTGGGGTTTATCGGCACGAGTTATTGGGCACCTAAGAGTGTGGGAAATCCAACAGAGAAATATTATTCCTGGTAAATCTCAAAACTGTGAATAACACAAGCCAAGCAATTTACGCCAGAAGGTCATAGCAAAGTAAAGCACAGGAAATTGGCAGGAAAAATGGGCTTTCTGGGAGAGTGAAATAGATGAGAGATGAAGGGTGATGAAAAGTTGACGGGCTACCCAGGCGGGTCTACAAAAAGTAATGAATATCCCTTGGTGTGCAGCGATTTTGAAAAACTGTCATTCTGAATGAAGTGAGATAAAAATTATATTTCACCCCGATAAAAACCCACGAATACAGGAGCAGAAAGGACACATGTCTGCCAGATGCAGTCCTTAATCCCAGACAAGGCCTGACAATTTCCACCGACACTCAAAGTATACAAACAACGCTATCGCAACATTTGCCAGCCAACGCACTGGTTAAATAACGTAACTGGAAGCAGCCAATGCTCAATAACTCCTATATATCAACAGAAGATTTGACAGTTGCTTTGGTTCACCTATTGTATAAAAAATGTTTCTTCAAAACTTTTGATTTCCATGTAATTTCTCTGCACAAAAAAATGAAGAAAAAGGGATAAAAGGCAGGAAAAATTCAAATGAATCTACTTCTGTTATGAAACAAAAAAAAGATTGTGTCCTTCAGAAAAGAATAGCATAGTCCTTCTAGTCTAGTCTAGATACTTTTTCTCCTGAATAAATCATCCACATAGACTGAATCTTTTATATTCAGCAACATAGGGCTGCCATTCAAGATAGAGAAAAGAGTCTGAATTACTTTTGAGTTTGAGACTTTCAGTGAACAGAAAGGAATTATGGACCAGTAGCCAACACTGTGGATCAACTATATGCTCTAAATAAAAGCAGCTTTCTTGTATTACCTGGCAAGGGAATAAAGACCACAATGGACTTCAAACAAGAAGCGATGCACAATTTACGGATTGATTTTTACTTCAGGGACTCTTGACTTTTTCACAACAGACGTAACAGACAGACATATCCCAAGACGACATAAAGCCCTGAATGCTGTGAATAGGCATTGTGAATACCCTTGTGCCCTTTGTCAAGGTAATATAGGTGCTCTAACGCAGACCTCAATGAGTGACCTCAATCTCATGCATGCTCCATTGTTGCATGTGAAAGCACTGTTGCTGCCAACAGTTAGGCCTTTTATTTCATGTTTAAGATGGCACTTGTCAAAGTTCTCTGTCAATATGTTGTTTTTAAATGAGATTTTTTCTTTACCAAAGTGCTTGAGCCAAAGATACACGATTTGGTCAACATTATTGTGGGATAACAAAATATGTACAGGGAGTACTGTAAGCCTTAAAGCATTGCCAATTAGCCAACCAGTCTAGTTGGTTTACTAAAAGTGCACAGAAAGCGAACTCAGGAGGCTACCTGGGGAAACAACAAACAATAACAATAAATTGAGAAGGAAAGGTCATTTGAGATCCTAAGATTAACTTATAGTACTTGATTTGTGCCTTTATGATCCCAACGCTGGACTGTTTTTCCCTTGTTTAATTCATCTTATCAGGTCTAAACTAGGCAATTTTAAAACAAAGAGACACTTCTGTTAGGTCTAACCCTAACCCTGTGACAGCTAATGAACCGTAGAGAGCAAGAGCAGATGAACATGATCTGCAACCATCTTGTCACAGTCATAAATAAATAGACAGGAATTTATCAGACTGGCCCAAACCAAGTTCAGTATTTTGACTACTTGATTTAAAACTTCATGAAGCTCTGTGGACACAAATGTAGAGGCAAGTAGCTCTGTGCATAACACAGTTTCATTGCCTGGACGGATGGTGAAGCGAAGCAGCTTTCACCCGAACAAAAACGGTTGTGGTCACATCCCCTGCCCCATCTGTATGGACACATACACAATGCACCTACATCTACCCATAGCAACAAATGGACCCATTAACAGAAAATATCCTTAGCGGTTGCAGTCCATGCTGGCAGTGCTTTAAAAAACAATACACATGATACTGGCTCTCATGAGCCGATGTACACTGTAAGCATAAACCAGTCAGATGCTTTTCCCCTCTCTACAACATGCATTTTGATGTCTGCCGCCAAATCAATATGTTGTTAGGCTGTGTCATTAGACAAAAGGACCTCTTTGTGGCAGCCAAACTCAAGACCTCTACATGCACTAACTATGGTATATGTGAAAGTGAAAGGTGCCTGGAATCTGGAAATATGGTGGGAAAATGTGTGGGAAAAATAGCTTTTCATTCTCTATCAAATTACTTTTCAGCTTGAATGGCCAATTCATCACGTTTTCTCTTATTTATCCTTTGGATGTGAATGTTTAGAATTCCAAATGCATAAGTTGGATGGCTTAATAGCCTTATTGCTTAGAATGGTGTGGCAGATTGGTTTTGGGTGGGGGGGTCAATCACAGCTGAATTTGATTAATTAAGGGTTGTAGTTCTTTTTTGACCTCTGGCTCATGCTGAGAATTTGCAATACCTACATTTTACTTTAAACAGGCCATGTTGGTCTCGTAAAACATGTATGCATGAATGAATGGATGTGCAGATTGAATGATGAAAGCACTGGAAGCAGAATTAGCCATCCAGATTGACCCTGCTACATTGATTGACAGTGTGTTATAAAATATAAAATGATAGTGCACAGTATAGTTCACAACCTACAGAATGGGAAACACAGCCTACTACACTCCTCAGGCCCAGGTCTCAGAGCTAGACTGCCACTGGAAGGAGGGCCATGTACACAGACACTAGGCCCACCTGAGTGACACTTGCTGGGGCTCTGCACTTCCTGGCTCTCCCCTCAGACGCTCAGATAAGACCAGGCTCTTATCACCTCAAGGAGAAGGAGGGGGGGATTTGGCCTCTGTCCAAGGGAGCCAACCAAGCAAGAAAACCACTGTCTAGACACTTAAGGTGAAGTAAAGGGAAAAAATGCTCCGTTTGACAGGAAATACTAAGAGGCCTTTCATCGGAGCCAAGGAGAGTTGAGAAGCTGTAGTGCAGACAATGTCATTGTGCAAGGCTGGATCACCAAATCCTGCTTTCTCCTGCCATTTCTGCACCTTTTACCATGGATCTTAGAGCAGTGCAACAGAACAGCTCACCTCACAGATGGGAGAAAGAGCACAATCATCGGACATTCCAACACCCAACCAGAGGCTCTCGCTGGAACATGAAGGACATGACATTGGGACAAAATTGAGTATTGATTTTTTTCCACCCTTTTTTCTTTTCTTTCTTTCTTGAAGGGTCTTGAGTTAACTTGGCACCACTGCAGTGGCACTTCAGAGGCCATCAGATGTGTTAATAAATGACTAAAATTCTGCACAGTATGAAAACAATCATATTATTATTAGAAAAATGCACTCATATCATACAAGATACACATCTTTGTGCGGTCCTTCCCTCATTCCTCAGACATAACTGACTGCTTTTGATAAGTCGGTGGGATTGTATAGGTCTTCCTTAGTAGCTAAGAATGCACAATTGAAAATGTTTACATTCTCATACTTTGGTCTTTGCACGTGAAAGCTCAGTGAAGCAAACTCTGTAACCCAAACACAAAGTGGAAAACAAGTGGGTCAAAAAATGTCAACACGCTACACATGAAAAACAACAGAAAAAATCATATGAAAGCCATGATTTAGAGACATATGTCTGAGTTAGGAAGAACCACTTCACTCACACTAAGGTTAAACTGCAACATCCAAAAGGGTGGCTGCAGTCTGTGCTGAAAACAAAGCCACCCTTTCTAGACACCACATTGCGATTTCAGTTACCACTCCACAAACATTACCTTTGATAGTTTGATTATCATTCCATCACCACCTCCCTTCTTTGGAATTCCAGAGCTGTAATTCTACACCTAAAAAAACTATGCCTGACTTGTGAGGTGGAAGACAAAGATATGGCAAAAAATAGAATGACAACAAGCAGGAGTTGTATTTTTTAGCATGGTGTGAATGATAAAACAGCTGATCCAAACACTGTGATTTCTGGATATTGATTATACTCAACCTGTGTACACACACTTTTAAAAGATGGGGAAACATATTACCCCAAGTCGAATCCAAAGACAGGATTCGCCATTAATACCATAATTGTTTTCCTTCCCTAAGGGGCCAGGGGTCAGTTTTCCCCATGTGTGGGGCATTTATAAGTATGGTCTACAGTTTACACCCACAGGCCAGGAGATATACACTCCTGACATTCCCATCTCCAGTTAGAACAGATTAAGCTTTCTGGATAGAAAGTAAAACGTGTTCAAGCTCCAAAAGAAGTCCAGTTGGCTATAACACAGTGACTACCATGACATGGATGAATGAGAATATTCACAGAACATTTACATTTGCAATATCATGCTAAAAATAACATGTTACTGTATCCATAACTGAGCATGGCAGACTTGCCTTTATTATTTTACATACACTACTGGAAAAGAACAGTTTTAGCACATTTACTTTGTTGTCTGGTTAAATCAGCCATCACCATCTGAAGTCTCTTACCACATCATTCATCTTTCCATTTGTCTTTCCCGCTTATCACCTAGGACAAAGAAATATTTGCATCCATTAAATAAACTTCATGTTCTGTTTTGCTTTGCACTATAGAAAGATCTGTTTGCTTTGCACTATCTTTAATGATCAACTGATCAATATAGAAAAAGGACAGAGTATCCGGCCTATTCATATGCCAATTTTTTTCTCAATCCAAGTGGTTACTTGGAGATGAATGGAATGAATTTGCTGTGTCTTCTTCTTGTTTTTGTGTTTGACTCTGACTTCATATTCCACAGAGCCCAATGCTCTGGGCATGACTCTAAAGGAAGTGCATCTTGGATTAGCAGAGTGATGGCACACATCAAAAGTCTGCTCCTCTCCAAAAAGGTGAGATAAATAATAAAATAGGAATAAGCCTGAAGGCTTCAGGTTGAGACATGCTAAAACGTGTCGGTCTACCTCTCTCCCTCCTCTGTAGATATCAAAGAGTACCAGCCAGATTACGGTTAAAGAGATAATAGCCAATAGCCAATGGCCAATTACCATACTCCTGACACGTGACTTGTTCCTTCAGACTAGAGGCCAACCACGAGAAAACTGAGGGGAGAAATTACAGGTTAACAGGCTGTGCCTCAATTGAAATGTCACTGTCAAGTTTGGCTTTTGAAAGGTTACACCTCTGGGGCCTCTGTAAATGGGAGTGAGAATATCAATTAAAGAAATGAGTGGAAACATGAAGATGACACCGGAGACACAAACACATACCTATCAAACTTGAGCTGAAGTCCTGCACATTGAGTACATGAAAAAGATAAACCAGACTAATTATTTTAATTAATTATTAATAATTTAGTTTCAGTGGCATTTCAAATAATTAATTATTTTATGTATTCTAGACAAATATCACCATCTCCTATAGATGTGGTTTTCACTATTTGTTATGTTTTTACTTCTAGAATGTTTTAAAATTAGAGAAAGGATAAACAACCAAGATCTTAACTAGTTGTGTGTTCTGAAAAATTAGTTTCAACTAGCTTTTAGTAGTGCCACCTGCTTTGTTGATAAAATAAATCCTTGAGGCCTGCAGACCTGCTACTTCTAGCCAAAAATTCACCAATGCCTACCCATGCATGAGGTATAACAGGTAAAGAGTGTTATGCAACCAACCATCACTAAAGAATAGAAAGGAAGAAAGGAAGTTTATATGTTAAAGTCCTACTGTATAAAACTTCATATAATTTAACATTAATAAAATTCAAATTTACTGAATGTTTACAAAATGAAACCAAACAACATCATAGTATAAATACATACACATAACTTCAACCACACTTAAACTGATTATTATTGGGGGAGCTAACAGGTACCCTACACTCAGATATGCAAGAGAAATTGAACTAGCACTTCAACCAGTACACCACATGTGCTAGTATTTGGGCGCCCTCCTGTGGTCGCATTAAATGTTACATCTGTTAATGATCATATGTTAAGAATGTTGGGTACTTGCTCACATTTGAAACAGTAGGATAAATGTAGCCTAGGAATTTAGACACACCCTAGCGGTAGCAAATGATTTAGCCACACACTAGTGGGCTTCAGTATAGGTAATTCATTCTACCAGTCACAACGCTTACCTTATCTGTCAATGTTCATCTCTTCTGAAAGTTGATTTCTTGCTTACACTTTGTGGTCATACTAGGTTATTCACAAATGTCATATATTTTTTACACAGTGCAGTAAACATATTTTTACAATGAAACGGCAAACTATCCTACCACCAAAATAGTGGATTTACAAAGGTTAACACCCAATATTCCACAATAAAAACAACAATATTCCAAACCTTACAGGAGCAATAGTATAAAACCTCTCCTTCTTGTATAATTCTAAAAATTAACACATCAAAATTAACACATCAAAAATAATTTGATAAGAAATAATTGCCAACAATTTCCATTGGGTAAATTGTGCCACCCACGGCTGTACACTGGATTTCAGAGGCACATGTAAAAAGGAGGACTTAGAGGAGTGATCTCTTTTTAACTGGAAAAGGCAAATGAGGTAATGTCTGGGTTAAGAAGAGGAAGAGAAAGGGGCCCAAAGAGAAGGCCAGAAGTCGAGGCAGACTGGGAGGGACAGGCAGAGGACATGAGGTGACAAGTGTGGATCCATCATACAAAACGGTTTTATCCTTGGTATGTCGCCTTTGATGACATCAGTTAATGAAAACATATAAGGTCTGACCCCAAAGAATGCCGATATGAGATAATTAAGTGAAAGTGTGTGTGTTTTACAAACTTTTTAATGAATATTTTGTTTACTGTAAGCATACAGTAAAACATGTATAAAGTAAAAGGAAAAAAACATACTTATTCCTGGAATTACAAGTGAACATTATGTGGACATACAATCCAACCAACCCAACCAAGAAACAGGTGTGAAAATGGTAAATTGCATGTTCAGGCAAAACTGAAAGTCTGTTTATAATTCCAAAAATGCCAGTAGTTTGAAAGCACATTGATTGACTGCAGCTACCTTGTGAACTGAAAATACTTTTAATGAAAATACTGGTAATTTAATTTTCAGTTAAATTTCCAGTGTTTTGGTGAAGTTGGTGTATGTAAAGGTAAAGGTGTTGTGCTAGTGTACAGGCCTTAAACCGGCACTAAGCAACATTCTGTTTTTCTCTCTCACAAGCTCCCTCTAAAGACCGCTGTATTGCATTGTATTGCACTGCATTCTATTGGAGGCGGTCCGCGCTGCTGAACATTGCAAGTGCTGTATCTACCCCTATTGGCCATTCTACACCGTTCGTTCGCCGTGTAATGACTAATTTTACCATCCTAAACAGTATGAAACGGATTAATTAAATGAAAAATGTTGCATAGTGGGCCTTTAACATTAATAAATGGGTTTTTGAGAAAAGAAATAACCAATTGTGTTTTGTAGGCTTGTGTCTGTTAAGTGTTTGCAAAAAGGTGTTGAAGTGTGATTATAATGATTGAAAAAAAAAAGTAAATTGTAAAGTAGGATAACTGTAATATCCAAATTCCAACCACCAGACTTACAAAAGACTCCACACAAATAATAAATAATAACACTCCAGATGAATAAAAAGACAAAAAAAAAAACACTCTACATTGGTGAGAGCCAATGATGCAGAAGCTGTAACACATTTAACAATCATAAGTTGACTTAAAAATGACTTAAACCCCTATACATGTTTACACACACACACATTAATGTTCCTGATGTCTGAGCTCTCCAATCATCTCTATGGTGTGGCAAATCAGCACCAAATTTCCCCCTGGGTTGCGGCACACACACACACAGGCAAAGGAGATACCTGGGGCCACCTGGGACTCACTCCAAAGAGTAGGCCAAGACAATTTTCCCTCAAATCACCTCTCTATCTTAATCTGACAGCCTGGCTCGATTAGGAAGCATGAAAATTACTTCTCTCCCCACCAGCTGTCATCCTGGAATTATCTTAATTGTAGCATGATTATGCCTTTGAGCTGATGTGAGGGGCCTTTACTGCATCTCGCCTTTTTAGTGAGGAAGTAAATAAATAAAGACTAAAAATGATTTGATGCTCTGGGTATAGTGGGAATTTTGTTGGTTGTTTGGTGTGGTCTTACCCTCATTCATACATTCATTCACTCAGTCTTGCTGCCACATGTCCTGTGTATGCATACTTAATTCAGTGTCTTTGTTTTGTTAATTCAGTGTTTTAAACCATGAAGCAGACACAAGCGATCTCATGGGTAGGCTACTCTCTTTAAATGAACATTTTTGCTTGTGTGTTCTAGTTTAAGCATGATAAAGTTGGTGGAATATAAATCTTCAGATGTATGCAGAAATATTAACATATCTTGATAATAATGCAGTAGTTGTTCTTGAAACAGACCTAAATTCTAACAAAAAAAAACACTGCGTTGGCCGGGAATCGAACCCGGGTCAACTGCTTGGAAGGCAGCTATGCTAACCACTATACCACCAACGCAACCGCTATCTTGCACAATGAACTATATTGTATATCAACTTATATTTCTAGAACTATTGTACATCTATATCGTTGATTACTACTGTGCATATCGATGCAGTTCCTCTGGAAGTGTTTTAACCGCCACTCAGCACCCTCGCTACTTGACTGAGCACAAGTCGACTCATTGGATGACTGTTCAACCATTTCAGACCTCACCGTGTTTTGTCTTTTGAATAGGGTTAAAACCAAGTCAGCTCGGTGAGTCTATAGCATTTTGCAGCATTTGAAAAACGCTCACACCGGTACCTAAATGCAATCAGTTGGTGCCAAAAAGGAGGGCTCGTCCGGGATTTGAACCCGGGACCTCTCGCACCCAAAGCGAGAATCATACCCCTAGACCAACGAGCCACATTAAAATATGGAGTTGGACGATTGATTAGCCTACTGGTATTCTTTGTTCCGACATAAATTTACTTTCACCGTAGTTAAACAAGGCCGGTTAGCTCAGTTGGTTAGAGCGTGGTGCTAATAACGCCAAGGTCGCGGGTTCGATCCCCGTACGGGCCAGCATACCTTTATGATTGTTAAATGTAAATAAGTCACATACTTCTCTGCTGTAAGTAATTGCTGCTGTTATGTCCATTTTCAATGTTTTAGTGATGTCCTAACTGTCTGTGAAGATTCTCATTCATCCAGGTTGTGATAGTCATATGCAGTTTCTTAATAACAATACTTTTCTGTAGGCTACTTGCGTTCTCCTGAACTTGTGATTTGACTTAAAACTTCATAAAACAAAGCCGAAGTACCGTTCCAATTCAAAAGTTCGTATTTACTCAAGAACACAAAAAAATCCTGGATGTTTTCTCGATTCAGCCATTTTATCAAAGATGTACCAAGAGAGGACAAGGTCGTGATAAATATTTTCCACCTTGTTATCCCGAGATAACAAAATAATTATTTCGAGATCTCGAGGAAACAAAACACTTAGTTCGAGATCTCGACCGAGTGCACGAAACCGCTGGTCCCTAGAGACCTCTGGGGTGATTGCCCTTGGGGGAGACCGGGCAGCTAGCCTCGGCCTATACCTGCCTACCGACACCCTGCTGCCCGTTGAGACAGGCTTACGGCACACACGCTGGACTACTTCCCTCGATGCTGCAGCGTGATCAAGCACCTCCTGGGAACCCGGGTGGAAGACATGCCCAGGGGCTTCAGGACTCATCCGGACTCAGTGCCCTGCGAAGCACCGCCAGTGTGATGGTCAGAGCTCGTGCCGCAGTATTAAAAGAATGTGTGGCCAGGCAGTCCGGCACACTCCTTACGGGGACAGCGTGGAACCCTGTTAGGCCCAGTGATGTCAGTGCAGCCATTGACGGCTCAACCGGTGGCATGTTCCCGAGTCCCGTCTCTGCAGGGTACCCAGCCATTTACAGCTGGCGGCAGCCTGCATTGTACTGCGGGCGCTGCATCAACTTCCCCCATGATAACTTAAGCATTGCAGCGTTGCAGCGTAGTCATCCGGCACCGGTATGGGGGTTGGTGGGGTAGCACGAGGGACGCCTTCCCTACCTGAGAAAGTCGGGGCAGGTGGGGGCACCTCAAGGCCCAAAATGTTGGCAGTGCTCAGCACCCGTGACATGAGGGAGCCAACTGAAATCTCATCTGCCTCATTTGAGCAGTCAGCCGGCTCTGCACAGTCTGAATGCAGGACTCCCGGGGGAGCATAGGTGGATAGCACATCCACATCGCTCTGTTCCCCTTTCTCACCACGACCCTCCGGCCTAGATGAGGGTGCCCTCCTGGCCAGGGGGCAGGGAAGCTGGAGATGAGCCCTGATGGCCTTCCAGCCTGTCCAGCCTGTGCCAGAGCCTGAAGAGCCGAGAGAATCTGGAGCGAATCCGTGCTACCACTCTGCATCACTGTGGCTGTGGGAGGGCGCTTAGCTGGACTGGGCACCTCTCCCTGGGGCGGCCTGCAGGGGGACTCATGCTGCCGGCTCCGCTTATGCCTCCTTTGATGGCCATGCCTACAAGGGGGGTGGCTGGAGCGGGGAGGTCGCAAGCAGCACTGCAGAGGTTGTCAATATCTTCCAGGATGTGGGCAGCCCCAAGACACATGGGGCACCCTCTGTACCCATCACTGGCCGTCATCGGGGCGGTGCAGATCCTGCAGTAGTGGGAAGCCATCACAACACCACAGAAGCTTAGGCGGTCTTGACGCCTAGAGTCCTTCTTGACGAGACCACCGCAGTATTACGGTGGCCTGCACCAGCGCACGAATGCGCTATAGCCCGACCACACACAGGGGTCTAGGGCGAGGCAGGGGCGGACGCGGGGCAGCACCGTCAGGAAAAAGAACAGTAGATGGTGTCACAGTGGCCCGTACCAGCGCACGGATGCAGCTAGTGGGCACACACTAGCCCAGGGGTGGGCAAACTTTTTGACTCGTGGGCCACAGTGGGTTATAAAATCTAATAAAGGGGCCGTGCCAGGAGCAGATACATGTACCGTTGGTTGTGAAGTAATATAAATTACATGTAAAGGCCATTATATTTCACAGTTTTGGCCTTTAATAGGTGGTAAAGCATGGGTATGTAAGGCTTTTTTTTTAATCCATTAAACAACAGTTTGCAGAAATTGCAGGGAAAATACTAAATAAAGGTTTGATAATGTTATTGAATATAATTTCAAAAGGTTTGGCGGGCCGGATTAAAAAGCCAAACGGGCCGTATACGGCCCTTGGGCCTTAGTTTGCCCATGCCTGCACTAGCCCCACCGGCTGCGTACCAGGGGTAGAGGGCTTGGCGGAGGAAGCAGCACAGAGGGGCGCTGCACGAGTGTGTGAAAATACCTGTAGATGGACAAGCAAGCAAGCTGTGGAGAAAGAGAACACAACAGCAGGCTACAGTATACAACCAAAATACGCTAGACAGAAATGTACTTACCGTGTAGTATCAATACAATTGTTACAACAAATCAAAACACTATGGCGCCGGCACAATGAACACACAGAAGATAATACAGTGGCCTGTATAAAAGTCAGGCTACGGAAAATGCCCAGCTGCCAAGCAGCAGTAACGCACAGAAGTTAAATGGGATAGCTCAAATGCCAAGCCAGAAGACAAGCAGCGCGGCGGCCCACACCAGCGGACGAACGTACCTAGCTGCGAACAGCGGTATAGGCATGCAGTCGCCAACAAACTTCAAAAAGTCAAGAGTGCAAGGACAAGATTTCTTACCTTGATCCAAATTGCAGGGTCTTACTTACGGTCTACCTGAGGCGAGAAGGTATAAGAGACTGAACCGGGAGCATTCTCCGCTATTTAATAACGCAGGTCGTTCTGCTTCCGGAGGTCATGGACATGACTATTTTGACATATGGTCTCGGTGACAGGCTGAACGAAGGTGATCATTCCTTTTTTAGACCGTAGTGACGTTCAGAGCGAGGTCGAAACAGATCCGATTAGAGTGTTGGGAGCTGTTCGTACTGCAACGCTTCTGCCCAAATGCGATATGAAACTAACTCCCAGAGGTGGTTGGGATCCGTTTTGCAAAAATCGGATTTGATGTGGTATGTCATTGTTCAGACTACAAAAACACCATCCAGTTCCAATCTGGATGGGCTAAAAATCGGATTTTGGCTGGCAGTCTGAACACGGCCTGCCATACTGATCTAATATTGGAGGTGTTGCACAGTTCACACCCGTGTATGAAATTGTCTTATCAATACCACCAAACCACTACAAGCACAAACCACATAAAAAAAACACCAGTTGATTTGTCCACCACCACTAGGAGACTTGAAAATAACCACCCTTGAAAAAGAATTTGTTGAATTTCAGTAGCCTAGTACGGAACCCGGGAAAGATCATGTGGGCGATTATTTTTGAATCGGACTTTTGCGTTCCCTAGCAATAACTTTTGCGTTCCCTCACAATGCTTGGCAACGCAGAAGTTATTGCGAGGGAAAAATATTCGCCCACATGATTCTTCCCGGGCTCCGTAGGCCTAGTGCTCATAATTTTGCTAATTTACCACGTTGGCAAAATAATTTACCAGACGTTCGAGCCAGGCGACATCATCAGTAGCCGCTTTGAGCATAGTTTGAGCTGAAGCTTGAATTTCTCATTTAGCTACCAGCTGATCATGACATTTATGACATTACCATGCGTAACTTTGCGTAATGATCATAACATGTTTTTGTCTTTAATTGAAGCAGAGAATTCATGATGATTGCCCGAGAGACTATGAAGGCCTACGACAAGAATGGCATTTTAGAGGTAAGCAGGAGGAGTTTTACTAAGTCCTCAACTTTTTATGATAGCTGATTTTACGTCAATTTTGAGTGTAGCACTGTGGCCGGTTAGCTCAGTTGGTTAGAGCGTGGTGCTAATAACGCCAAGGTCGCGGGTTCGATCCCCGTACGGGCCATGCGTTTTGTACTGTGAATATGCGCAAAACGTTACAAAGCAGCGCCAGAGTGGATGTGGTTCACGTGTTACCCGAGTTGAGACATCAACGTGCAGTTCTGAAATGCATCACAAACTAGTAGCCTTACCTAAATACGTACATTGACACGACAATACTGTATCTGAAAGTCGTGCGTAATGACAGTGGCATTTATCCTACAGCTACCAGTTTCTAGGTTCTTATCAGACTGTGCAGACAATATGGAAAACCTGCATTGTTTTACAAGGAAACTGGTTTATTATGCTGTACTATCGGGTAGTACAATGCAGTATTTTTTAACAAATGAATGTCCAAAATATTGCATTTGCTGCAGTACTGCTAATACTACAAAAAAAATCTGCAGCTTTGATAGGGACGCAGGTTCTCTCATATAAGGGCCTGTCTGTGGACAAAGGGAGTAACTACAAATCTTTGAGAATGATTATTATAGGAGGCTACAATACTCATTGGCAAAAATGCTTTTCCCACAAAACCAATTCAGATTTTAGATGTACTGTAATAGGCCTACCAACCAACATAAACGCATGTTCTAGGTCATGTGTCAGTATAATTAAAGAAAGAACTACTGGTTGGACAGTGAATACTGCCAGCTATTTGTGAAAGCTCAAGCCGGACTAGCAGGTATGCATTTGATTAATTTCAGAATCTAAACATGTCAGGGAAGGCCATTCCCGTGGTTTTGCTCCATTCCCATCTTCACCAATATTGGATTCTGAATAGGGAAACTACGGGATCAACAGGATACCTACATTAGTTCAAACTTCAAGGTAACAGTCCTACTTCAAATCAAAAGATCACAAGTGTGTAGCAAAATTTTCAAAAACAGAAGAAAACACAACACAAAAGTTTTTTCAGTTTTCCATTTTTATTGACTTTTTCCTTTTTGGACAATTTCATTTCCAGTGTTATCCATGATAGTCTCACTTTTCTGGTATGGTTTTTGCATAATTCTCATTATAAGGCTATTTATTAAAGAGGGCTGTTGCTATGGCTCCAGGACCATCTGCATAGCAACTGGAAGACAAAAAGGGGACTGGACACTGACCCAGTAGCAAGGATGAGAACACGACAATACTTCAACATTTCATTGGCACTAAATGGTTTGCTTTTCTTTTTCACCAGATTTCTTTTCCATTAACATGATTTAGCAATGTAAATATAAAAGTAAATGGTACAGGTACACTTTCAACAGTTTAGTGTGGGACAGGGTAGACTTCAGGGTCACAGGGTCTAGTGTCTAGCGGCAGGGTCTACAGATCCCAATGGCCCTCCAAAGTATCTGGCAGTTTCAACATGTAGCACTCTGTAGTGAACGACCGTTTTTGTAAAAAGTTTAAGTTAGATTCTTTCCCCTCCCCCCCCTAAGGCTGCATGAATACGGCCAACGATCATATTGACAAAAGCACCGGGACACAGAAAACGGGAGCACGAGAGGAGAAGGAAGACCACAGAAACGCGTGTAACGTCACGGCACAGTCGCACACACACAAACACACACACACACACACACACACACACACACACACACCACTACACCTGGGAAGGGGTGAATGGAGAAGGTGCGGAGGGGTAAGAGTCGATCAAGAGAAGGATAGCCATACTACCGTAGGCTAGCCGATGTCTGATCAGAGGTGTCTTCCACTAGAGGTAATTGAGTTTGTCTCCTCCCCAAACACCCACTACAAAGGCAACTAAGAACAGAGAGCAGCTTAGTCTGCCCAACAACCCTTTCATCTTTCCACAGGCTAACTGGCCAACAGTTTTGTTTGTAAAAGGACCAAAATAGTATGCAAGAGTCACCAATGTGTTATTTTGGGACTTTTTTCAGTTTCTTTCCTTCCTTTTTATTTCCTATCAATTAATGATTTCTTCCTAAAAATGTGCTCAGGCGGGAAAGAACTGTTCAGAGCAGCTTCAAACAATGTCGGGAGTTAACTGCAAATCTAGCAGAGTGAACCAAATAAAAAGTATGAACCATTTATCGAGAGAGAGAGAGAGAGAGAGAGAGAGAGAGAGAGAGAGAGAGAGAGA
>JAGFZM010000328.1:1357464-1404284 GCA_017657215.1 Limnothrissa miodon | reverse complement strand
AGAGAGAGAGAGAGAGAGAGAGAGAGAGAGAGAGAGAGAGAGAGAGACATTCTGTTCACACACGTTTTGGGCCATTCCCCTCCAATTCCTCACGCTACTGCATCCCACGTTTAAAAAAAAAAATAATAAATCACTGAAAGTTTGTTGGGTTGTAAAGGCGATAACGGACACAAAAGCCCATCAAACTGTAGTCTGTTTACAGCAAAGGGGGGATGGGGGATATGGGGCTGGGGGTGGGAGTCAGTGTCAGAGATCAGTCTTCATCCGAGCGAGGGGCAGAGAGAAAAGGGGTGTCGTCGCCACCATGCTCAGAATCGCTTGGGTCCCCATGGGGAGGGCTTGGGAGGTCCTGTGGGAGCGCCAAAACTGGGGAAGTCCTCAGAACTGCTCATGTCTGGAGCCTAGGAGGAGATGATATCAGAAATGGTTACATTAGGGTTTGGACCTTGGAGAAATGTATATGTACAACTCAGAATTAATAACAGTTCAAAAAAATATTCACAACATTATTAAATAAATAAATAGATTAAAGGAAGTTGTGCAAGCTACCAAAAGATGTTTCCGTTTAAATAGGCCCTGATTCTCTAATTAAGTCTGCACCACTGGTTATGCGTATTAGCTGCAGCATCAGCACATCTAAAGTTAGGCAACAATTTCAATCTGTGTGCCATATATTAATAATCCCCATTTATCATCAATTATTCACGACCAACCCTAGTTAACATTGTAAAAGAAACAAACCATAGCTAAGACACCATCTACATTAAGGTTTTTTTTTTTTAAAGGGGGGCTTGATTTTAAGATGACCCATAAGAAAAAAGATCCCAAAATAAGCTTTACCTTCTCGCTGGGAGTGGCCCAGGGGGCCTCCCGCACCACAAATCCTTTGGAAGAGCCACGAGGCTCCTCAGTAGAGGCGGCTGTGCTAGAGGACTTCATGTACGCCATCCTGGATTCATTCTCCACCACATCAGCCATCTGCATTGAGAAATATATGATTAAAACCCACAAAGGTCCAATCATTTCTGCTCTTCAGCATAAATCATCTTTGGCTTGTCACAACAGCACCTGGTTACAAAAACAACACTAAACATTATGCCATAAATAAGGCTTTTAACCGTATCCTTGTTGTGCTTACGTATTCTTCTTCCAGATTCAGAAGGTGATCAATGGCTTCATCGACCATCTCGGGGCGGCCGGTCACAGTCACAAGGTTCGGGTCGGCCGCTCCACTCTGGGGGAATCTCAGATCGACCTGAAAGGAGTCAAGGGGAAGAAAAACCCAACTTGCAGTGGCCATGAATGTGAATCAGTGAAGTATGTCAACTAAGTGAGAAAGAAAAAAAGGCTTTCTTTCCTGTACCCTTTCAAACATGTATAATGCAAACAGATACAAAAAGAGCTGAATGGCTACATCTAGTTTTTACCTTGAACTCATCCATGATCTTGCGAATGCCTTTGCCACGGGCCCCGATGATGCGGGCATGGACTCTGCTGTCAAGAGTGATATCCTCAGAGATCATCTCCTCCAGTTCATCTACGATAGCTTGGATGGCATCCCGTGCTGCAATGGCATTCTGTTCGTACCCAGTGATAGTGATTTGATCCTAAAAGCAAGGCAGAGAATGATGGATCAGTTGTGGCCCAAACCTAGCCTCAATTAAGAGATGCAAATATGGAGAGTCACCCACTGTCAAAATAAAAACAGTTTGTTGGTTAAAGTCACTTTATACCTGGTTCTCATCATTTTTCTCTGGGAACTGGATGTTGACATCATGCTCGGTGCGGATCTGGGTAATGATGGCACCCTTGCGTCCAATAATCTTGGGGTGATACTTGGGGTCCACAGTGATGGTCAGCTTAAAGCTCCTGAGAGCCTGTGCAAAGGGGGGAAACAGTACTTGGTTTAATTTAACAGGTGCATCGTGGTCAGATAAATGCCGTTTCTCAGACAAAGGCTATTTCAGAACCATGTGCCTATCTATAGTTTATCCACAAGTAATTTCTGTACAGACAAAACCTTTGCAACCCAACTTTTGTAACTCATCATTAGATTTTTTTTATTTAAAGCACTGATTTTTCTAAAGTGCAATTTCAAATACTAAAAGCAACATTCAACTCAAGCAGTGCCTGAAAAACTCACCCGGTCCTCCTGCTCAGCCTGCAACTCCTTGACACGCTCCAATAGGCCTTCTTTAGCGCGGTCAAGGTGATTGGCCAGGCCAGTGATGGAGATAATGTCAGACTGCAGCTCAGGAGCAGGCACTTGGATATTGACCTTCAGAATCATAAGATATGACTGTTATATTAACTGTTAAATAACAGTTACATCACTACAGAACTATGTGTATATATATATATATATATATATATATATATACACACACACACACATACACACACACACACACACATACACACACACACACACTCACTTTACTACACTATGTTTTTGTGCATTGTTAACGCACTCAGATAGCATACAATACTGGGAATTTTCAAGTACAAATTGGAGTCAGAATTTGTACTGGCATATGCATGACATGAACTATAGTAAATGTCACAGACCTGTCATACATTTACCACACAAGATAGTACCAAATCAAATTGCTATTGGGATACTATGGCTGTCAGAACATTTTAAATCTTGTCACAAATACCTGTAGCCTAAAAATAGCATGTGAAACACATGCAGAGGGGAAATGCTCAATGTGTTAGTGTAGGCCTAGCCTAAATATTGATCCTTTATGAGAAACTTTCAAGGCTTGCATGATTTGGAGTCAAAACAGTTGATTTATCAAACAGTTGCTCTGTTTGACAGCCTCAACTAACGTCTGGAAAAAGTAGCCGACTGGAAAGTAGCCACGTAACGTTAGTGTTCTAGAATCTCTGATCGCAACTTTTCTAAACTTTGATAGGTCGTCCTTTTATCGGGAAAACCAGGAAGCCTCATGGTTTTACTAATTGTTAGAACGATAGTTTAGCCTAATTAATTACACTTGACTGAAAAGCGTGAAAAAAAGGTTAGTTGCTTTTGATGTCATAATGCCGCATGAGCTTATGTGCCGGGGCTCAGCCCCGGACAGCCCCGGCCCAAGTTAACCCCTGTATATACATACACACACACATATACATATATACACACACACGTTCATAAATGTTTTTTTTTTTTTTTTCAAAAGAAAAAATTACAGGGTGTTGCAAACCTCAAACTCATCCATCATCTTGCGAATTCCACTTCCTTTCTGCCCGATGATGTAACGATGAAGCTCAAAAGGCACTTCCACCTCAATGGTCACAGGAACCAGAGCCTGAAAAGGTAACAATATATTGTATATAACTGTAAATTAAGAGACTATATAATTGTAAAACAGTGTGTTTTGTGTTCTCTGAAACATCCTAAAAAAATATATATAAAAAAGTAAGATTTTTAAGAGTCCATTACCTTCAGGGCCTCCACCGCTGCTTCACATCTCTCTTTGCGGCCGGAGAGAACAATGACATCGCACTTCTTAGGGGCTGCAGGGTCAACAGGTTCCTTCACATCCCCATTGGCCTCTCCATTCTCCTGCACAGGAGCCTCGGCAGGAGGGGTCGCTGAACAAAGAAGGCGAAACACATTAGCAAACTCTAGAACAGTGTTACTCAGTGTTACCACTAGTGGTCCGTGAGTGACCTCAAGTGGTCCGTGAAGTGACATCTCTTTAAAAAAAAAAAAAAAACCTAACCCAACATTGACTGAAGGGTAAAGCGAATTTATTCTCAGAGCAAAAATGTATAATTTTACTTAAAAAAATGTATAAAAATAAACGTAGGATAAAAATAAATCAAATTGTTGCCCATCAACCCCGCCAATTTCGTCTCCTAAACAACATCCGCTGTCAGGTCAGTAGGCTAAGTGAAAAGAAGCAAAAAGCAGTAAAAGCGTTAAGCGTATAAAAAAAAAAATACACAGATAGTATGAAACAAGGATGGATAGATGGCTGAAGACGGGGTCAGTTTAAAAGAAAGGCAAATGATAAAGACACCGACGTGCATAGAAAGGAGTCGGGAGCTTGCGAGGAGTCCCACTCACAACACTGCTCGCAACAAGAGGTAGACCTAGCTCCACCAAAAAAATATGCATCAGCACCATTCCTCCCAATAAAAGAGGGGAAGTTAATTGTCAAACGACCAGATAGTCTATCTGCATTTAAGAAACAGTGTTTTGTTTGATTTTGTTAAAGGGATTATCCGGAGTGAATCAACCCGTAGCTCTGTTGACTGAGGCTGTTGAATTGTGTCTATAGGCATCAGAATGACAGCAGTAGGTACAACGTAGACCGAATTCACGAACTGGACGCTAACACTAAGCATATTGGGCATATGAAAACGAAACGGACATGCCCTAATCAGTTAGCGCTGGCTGCCGTTTCGTTACTCGGTCTACCGTGCATGAAAATCTGTCGTTCTTATACCCATCAATAGCACATAGCAATGTGAATCAACAGAGCTACGTGTTGTTTCACTCCGGATAATTCCTTCAAGGCTGCTTTTCACCAGAGCCAATTAGTTTATTACTTCTTCATAACAGTCATGTTACTTGCCATTTTGAATATGTGAAAATTGAAAATTTCAAACAGGAAACTTTAAATAAAATAGATTTTTTAAGCTGCTGGGACCTTGAATTTCCCCTTGGATATCAATAAAGTATCTATCTATCCATTTTTTTTTTACCTTGTGGGTCATCTCTCTCAGGGAACTTGATCTGCACACTGTGCTCTCTGGTGATTGCCTGGATTCGAGAGCCCTTTGGACCCATGATTGAGCGGTGGAACTTCTGAGGGATCACACACTCCATGGTCACCTGAGCATCCTGTACAGAGCAGAATAGAGAGACAGCTTTAGTGCCCACCACCATCACTGATTACGTTAAGGACTACAAGAGTCTTGGCCACAGCCCTTAAAAGGATTAGTTTGGTCCTTAACACTTTGAGCCCCGTTCATGGGTTGTCCCGTCTTGGCTACTTGGGAAATTTAGAATCACCTCTGCCTGCTTCAGAATGGCACAGTCCCATCAGTCATTACAACAACCCTAAACATTAAGTCTTAAAATAAGTGCAACTCAGAGTGGTTATTGGGATTTGCTGGTGTTCCAACACAAGTATTGTAGCAAAATACAACTTCTTTCATGTTGTTAAAAACTAAACTATACTTTAATGTCTCACCAGGTCCTCAATGATCTCCAGCATGCGCTTCTTGGCAGCCTCCACGCAGTCTTTGGCTCCCTTCAGGGTGACCTTGTCGCTCTGTGAGCCAGTGCGTGGGAAGCTCACCATCACGCCGCCATACTCCTCAGCAATCTCCCTCAGGACCTGACCACGGCGGATCACGAAGAAGCGGTGGTGCTTTGGGTCAACCATCATCTGGTCCTCCACCACATTATCCTACGAGAGGAACCCAGCATATGTTTATTTCAGTAAAAAGCAAGATTCACCTAAATTAAGCACATTACTTACATTACAAAGGAAGTACATTCCTTTTTTAGGTGGGTGTATGGGATGGATATGAATGGTAGTAATGGAAAACCGCTTAAATGGTAACTATGGTTACTGCCGTATCCTGTTCACTTCATGTAGTGACAAGTGTACTTCTACAGTCTCTCGTTTTTTTTTGTGACTCATCTTGAACTGATAGAAACCTGGAACAGGAGCATGGAAAGATGGATAGCATTCTCATGAATGTTTTTGATTTGGGCATTCTTCACTTAACTGGATACTCAGACAAAAGCATTAGATTTTCAAAATCTACATGGATTAGAGAGTTTTTTTTTTTGGCTACACCACCCAGACAAGAGAGGATGCATTGGAAACAATGTTGACCCCCCCCCCCCCCCCCCGGCACATCCACAGGCATGCTGAAAGTGATGCAGATGCAGGGGAAGACCTCACCAGGCTCTTGATGAGGGCCTCCAGCTCCTTCTGGGCCTCTTGTACAGCCTCCTCAGTGCCCACCACAGTGATCAGCTCCTGGTCCTTATCCTCGGGCGTGGGGAAGATGATCCTGGCCCCAGTGCTGTCGCGCACCTTCCGGATGTTTCCGCCACCTTTTCCGATGAGGAACTTGTGGTACTCAGGCTTGGCCCTCAGCTCAGCAGTGTGGCTTTTTGTTTGCTGGGAAGTCGAGAAAAACAAATTGCGTTTTAAAATCTCCAAAACCTAATCCGTCTGCCTGCAGAAGTCAGGGATCTAGAGATGTCTATGGGCCTACAAACTAATTTAACTTAATTTAAGCCTTTAACACCATTAAAAGATAGATTTCCTGCACTTGTGTTCACATCCTTGTTCTACCAATACATCTTTATATGGTATGCAGCATTGTAGTTTTAAAATAAGCCGGTGAGGCCGTGGAACCAACCTTCTCCTCAGCCAAGGAGAGTAGCTGGCGTTTGGCCTTCTCCACCTCCTCTGCAGGGCCTCTGATTGTCACTGCATCGATGCCAGAGCCTTCGGTGGGGAAGTGAATGTGCACACCACCGCACTCCTCCATGATGGAGCGCACAAAGCGCCCCTTGGAGCCAATCAGGGAGTTGTGCAGCTTGGATGGGATGGACACCTCCACCTCTGTGATGTTTGCCTAAGGGGGGCATAATTGATATTCACAAACCAGTGCGAACAACAGAGTACAAGCTCTTCCATGCCAACATATACCAGCAACAAGGACAGTCAAGTATTGTTCTGACCATTTCATAACTTTCTATTTTGTGCGGCATGTGAATGCTGTTGTACCACAGCCCATTATAGAAAAGAAAAAAAAAAAAAAAAAAAAAAAAAAAGAGCTTACCAGTTCCTTCTGAATAGCCAGAATTCTGTTCCTTGCCGCCTCACAGTTCGCCTTCTTGCCAGTAATAACGATCATTTCAGAGTTGCTGTTCTCTGCAGGCAAGTCAATTTTCGTATTTGTTTCCTCACGAATCTGTAAATGCAGTACATTTCATTAAGCAGCCACTTGGCTTTCACAGTGTACCCTGGGTACCACAGTGTACCCTTATTTCGATTGTTGAAACCCACCTTCTTGATATTTGCCCCTCCTTTCCCAATAATGTTCTTGTGGAACTGCTTGAAGATTGGGACTGAAACAGAGAAGCTGTTCTCCACCTGATTGGGGGGAAAGGAAGGGGGGGGGGGGGGGGGGATTTATTTCATGTAATGTATTTAATTAAAAAAATTGCTTTGTCTAAGTGACTTATTTTCCTTGATGTATGTATAAATTTCCAAACCATATACTCAGCTAAAAGCTATGCAAAACAGTTAAAGATCTCATTCCATTGTATTTTCATTCATTTTGTTGTGGTCTCTTATCTAAAATAATGTCATGAGAGTTGGTTTCGACAAAAAATATGCTGTGGTTGTCTTGTTTCAAGCTAATTTAGTTAGGTGAAAACGAGAGCAGGGATAGCTCGAGAGGATTCTTATGAATATTAACGATATGCAAATGTATCACCTCTGATTGGCTAACAACACTGTGACGCTCCATCTAGTGGGTCTGTCTGCAGGCAGCCTAACGTTTCTTGAGGGCGGGTTAACTGCATAGCTAATGTTCAAATTGACGTACATTTGTACAGCTTTTCCGATTCGCTCGTTTTTCCCGGCAGTTTTCTATCACAGGCGAATACAGACTACAGGGGTAGGAGAGCATTTTGAAGTTGAGCATAGAAGTACAACTTGGGCTGACCTATGTAAAAACATCAAGTCTTAAACGGTTTATTTTGGAAGGAGACCTTTAAGTGGGTGGTATGAAATAAAGTTCAAAAGTTATCTTGGTACCATTTCAGCCACCATCTTCTGCATGAATTTGGTGCATTTTTCCACTTCAGTGCGAGGGCCACGCAGCTGCACGATGTCACTCTTCTGTGAAGGGTCCGGGAAGTTGATGATAACCTAGAAGAAAAGACAGTTACTTGCCATTTTGTAATCTCACAGTCTTAGTCATTGTATCCTGAGGATGACTTGTCACTTTATTATGAGATGCCGTTTCATTTTCTCATAGTGTTTCAATTTATAATGCGCACCTCTGGGAACTTGTCCCTCACTTCCTTGATCTTCTCCCCCTTCTGCCCAATGATGGCTCGGTGAAAACGCTGTTCGATGATCATGTCCTTTGTACGCTCGTTCTCCTGAGAGGATCAAGAACACAAAGACTGAGGATGAAGCAAGTGTTCCCAACACATACAAAACCTACAACTTAGGGGTGGAATGGAGAAAAGAGAGGAAAAACACATATTTCCATATGGGCATTAGGGACAGTTGTGTAGCGATCAGTTCCATTCATGGGTTAAAGTGCCAAAAAATCATCTGACTGAAAGTTGTTTTTTTATTTTTTGGGCGGGGGGGGGGGGTCTGTATTTTATGATGACACCCTAGATGTGTAAGATGTGTAGAGTGATTTTGGTGGCACTACACTTTATAGTAGCTTAAGAAAGTTAATGAATGTTATACCCAATAAAAATTCATTGGCACATTGGCACAAAAGACATTGGCACATTCCCCAAACACAGTGCCGCAGTATGACCATGATGACACCCTAGATGTCAATGATTTTGGTAGAACTAGTTTATAGTTACAAAGTTATTGAATTGAGTGCAGTACGACCATAATAAGTGGTGTGTTTTAATTCTGGTGTTATAGGCTACAGTTGATAAGAGCAAAGATATTGAATGTTGGACTTGAATGCTGCACTTTGCAGACGGTCCCCCAGTTTTACGTTAGACCAATGTTGTGCCTATTTATTTAAATAGGCTACATATTGTTTAAACGAAAATCCGGTTGTAGCTCATTGCCTACCTTACCACTGTGGAATAAGCTGTGGTAAGCGGTAAAAATATTGAGTTTGATTAAGTTTGAATCTGGGGAGACCGGGAGAAATTTAAATGAGTGAGTTTAACGGCCAATACGTGAGGGTCGAGAGCCCTGCTGTAGCCTACGACAACACTATATTTCATTATTTGTGATAGGGGATTATACTGCCATAGAATTGTCTATTCACTCGCAGCTACCCCAGAGCCTGCAGCTTTGAACCTATGAGTCTTTGCCATTTTGTTTATTTAAGCAACATGTATAGGCATTAAGCACCGTTTTCCGACCTTTTGAGCTTCAAATGAAACACTTCATGACAATCCTCTGACTTATTTCCAATTAATACGCATCAGTCACGTTATTGACCTCTAGCGCCTCCGGTTGACTGAAATCCGTCATAGGACTGAAAACTTTAATCCATGGGTCCATTACATCAAAATGGTTAAAAGAAGATGGAGGAGTAACGTTATTGTTTATTTGCTATGATGACGACGACGACGACGTCATTTCCCAGAATGCCAGACCTTGTCTCCAGGTTTTGTCTGGAGAAGGCTTACCATGCGCGACGCAAGCTCAAGCAACTCCTTCTTGGCTTCCTGCACACCCTGGGGATCCCCTTCAATACGGATCAGGTTGCTCTTCTCGTTGTCCGGAGGAATGCGGACAGACACCTTGTGCTGTTCCTTAATGCGGTTGACTGGGTGGGGAGGGCAGTGTAGCAAGGAAAGAGACAGGAAAGAGGAAGGAAAATGGAGGGAGGAAAAAAAAAGGAAAGGAAGGATTAGCACAGTTGGTATCGGCTCACAACGACTAAGCACACAAGGAGACTTTGCTCCACAGAAGAAACTCGACGAGACGACTTACTGTTGGCACCTCCTTTCCCAATCAGGTGTCTGTGGAATTTGGGGTCCACGCTGATCTCGGTGTAATCCATTCTGCTAACCTAATTGGGGCAAACAGGCAAGTTCTCAGACAAGGCTATAATTCATCACAGACACTTCACACACACACAAAAGAAGAAAAACACACAACACAGGCCTCAGGCAAAGAGAATTCTTTGAACATGTGTTCATTAATCTGGATAGTGCTGTGACAGCCATCTCGCTCCTCACCAGATCGGAAACAATGGCCTCGATCTGGCTCTGCACCATCTGAATGTCTTTGGTGGGCCCCTCCAGGGTGATCTTGTCCTCCCCCTCGGTGAACTCGATGTGCACCTACATAAAAACAAAGCAGCAGAGGCAGTTATAGAAGGAGGCTGGCTTGTTTGATCGACTGACACAATGAAGAACATGGACACAATTAATAGGAACCCCACCCCCACACTCCTAACAAACAAACCTTAGGCCATTGCTGAGTGATCTTGGCCAGATTCTGCCCCTTCTTGCCAATGATGAAGCGGTGAAGCCAAGAGGGAGCCGAGACTGAGGACACCGTGTAGCTGTTGGCCTAGGAGAGGGGTGCAAAACAAATAACTATTCATTTCCCTGTGGTTATGAATATAAGCCACACACTACACAGTTTCTATGAATGTTCTACACACAACATAGGTTGCTTATTTCACTCTTTCAGCCAGAAAATCGAATGCACATTTTTTTGGCCTCTAATGGTGTCCTGGCCTTTAACACCAAGTATGGCCATTCTTTATAATCCTGGTCTGTGCTATCGTTAGGCGTGGAGTTTCTTCTGGGTAACAATTGATACCATTAGCTCTGATACACCACTGGCTTTGTACACATGGGAACTTAAATTTATAGAGTACTCAAACTCTTTTGGGTGGTAAAGCTGAATGAACACAAGTTGGAAATTAGACAAAAGCCCAAAATGTCAGTCTTTGTTGAGGCAGATATTAATAATGTGTGCACAAGTGTGTGTGTGTACCTTGGCGTAAACCTCAGTAAGGGCCTGGCCCAGGCGGTCCGGTTCTCCGCGTAGGATCACAGTCTCTGAGCTGCTGTCGGTGGGTGGGATCTCGACCGAGACGCCAGTCTTCTCCAGTATCTCCTGCAGGGTGTTGCCCTTGGGCCCGATGACATACTTGTGCTGAGATTTCTTCACTTCCACCGCAATAGTGGTGGCATTCTTTTTCTGTTAACACACACCCATGGAAAGAAGGAAAACCTGATTATTTTGCATTCCGTTTAGAGGTAAGCGCGTCACTAAGAAAAATGCAAAAGAAAAGGTGAGCGTGTGTATGTTGATGTGGGTGACAATAGAGTAAAAATAGAGGCAATGATACAAGAAATGTTCCCCGACATCACTAAAAAGATGAAAACACTCAGTCTGGATCTGTTTAAAATCAATGTCGCCCAGAATAGCTTGTTAGGTGCATTTGGTTCATTGGAATTTTTTTTTTTTTTTTGTACTTTTGAAATGAGCTGCAAATTTGTCTAAATTTAACTCATGCAAAACACTGAAAATGTCAAATCTGGTGGCAGCAAATGGGTCTACTGTAATCCTCAATCAGCTACAACTAAAACACTCACACACATACCTTCTCCTCAAAAATCTTCTTGATCATAGCCACAGCAAGGGCCACCTGCTCTTTCTCCCCTGTGATGACAATCTCGGTTTTGTTGACACTGGGAGGTGGGACGTTGATGCGGGCTCCCGTCTCCTGCATCATGTCGCCCACCAGTTTGTTGTAGGCCCCTGTGATGAAGGGGTGGTACACCTTGTCGATGTTCACCCTCTCAACAGCACGCTTATCCTACACACACACACAAACACACACACTATTAAAATAAACGCTTCCCATCCATAAGTTTCACAAGTTAACTTACGAATGCATTTAAAAAAAAAAATTGGTGATGCCAATTAAGAAATAATTCACCATGTAGATTACATCCACAATGAAGGATTGCCCAATTATAGCAAATACAATAATGTGTTTAAATGCCAATGTATGATCTGGCAGCAGCTGCAGCTTCCTAAGTAAACACAGGCATGCAATGAAACACCGAGCACTAGTTATGCATTTCACAAGTACAGCCGGCTCACCTGCTCAGCAGAGATGAGCAAGATCTCATGCTTAGCCTTCTCCAGGCCTTCCTTGGTTCCGGAGATCTTGATGTGGTTGCTGGAGTCATCCGGTCTCGGGATCTGGATCTTGGTGGCAGTCTTCAGCTCAAGCTCCTGCAGCTTCTCCCCGTTCTTGCCGATGACAAAGCGGTGGTGTTCCTTGGGGATGGCCACAGTAGCTGAAGCCTTTGGGAGATGCAAAAGAGGGGGGGGGGGGAATCAACTTCTATTTTGGTACATTCAGCGATGCTTCTCCACCAACGTGAACACCACTCAACAACCCTAGCTGCTACTGAAGCAAGTGAGGGAAATGCATTAGCACATATTTATCAACCTGTCACAATTATGACATGCTACATGCTGACTATGTCAAGCTCCGTGTTTTATGAGTCCACCACCAGGGATCATGTTGAACATAAGGGTCGTACACTTTGACAGGGTAATCATTTTAGCCTTCTAATCCAAAAATAAAAATCAACCAAAGCTCAAAGAGTCAGAGCTCACCTGAGTCTGCAGTCGGGACACAATCTCCTTGCGGGCCTTCATGACAGCGTCTGGTTTGCCAGACACCATGATGGAGAGACCCTGGTCCTTTGCCATGGAGAGTTCTAGGTGGGCTCCTGTCTTGTGCATGATGTCAACACACACCTTGGCCTGGTCCCCTTCCCCAAACTGATTGATGTCCTTGTACTTTCGCTCTTCCAAAGGCACATGGAAAACCTTAAAAGTAGAAGGATGACAAAACAACAACTTCCTAAAGTCAACACGGAATGCCTCATTTGAGCTATTACCTCGGGCATACAGTATTTCCATCATCAAAAAATTCCAATGCGTTAAGCAAGTGCCAATTTAGCTGCTTCTGCTGTTACTGCTGCTACAAGGTTTCATACCTGGGTGATGACTGAGGACTTGAGAGGCCGGATCTTAGATGTCCAGGCATTTCCAACCTCCTGGGTCCCCTCGGGAGATGAAGCCTTCTCAGGCAGAGGGGGAAAGGCGTCCTTGTAAGTGGGGAGGTCCTCATCTCCAGCACTGCTTGGCCCTGCAAAACCATCCGTTAACAAAGGAACGATGGGGTGCTATGGAACAGAACACCAGTCTTTGATATGAATAAAGGAACTGGGCCAGCAGTCATCAGGGTTCCCATTTCAAACAGCTGGCATTTCACCATGTGAAATTTCATTATCGCTTCAGTTCAAGCACCTCACCCAATGAGTGTAACCACTGCTGAACTGTATTTGAGGATCCCCATTTCCTAGCAGCTTCCTTCAAATAACTTTATTGTACACAATATTTTTGCAAACAAGTAATATATAGATATACAAATATAGATAGATTAACAACTTTCTATTTGTGTCAAGAGCAACATTATGATAAAACCATGATGACATGAATTCGTGCCAAATGAAAAAAAACAAAAACAAAAAAAACATTTAAGGCAAATAACCAGTTTCAGTCAGAGTTCCAAATGCCGGCCAAAATGCTACAACGGCCATTTCCATTTTACCATGCTTCTTCAATCTGCAAGACTTTTAAATGAAAGTGGCCAGGTTTATCTAACAAAGATCTGCCCCAGATCAGCCCCAAAATTGTCATTAATTCAGCAGGTTCATTTGAGATGGAAATGCTGTTGGTGACCGATATCGAGCATCCGGCTCAGTTTACTGGCCAGCAGACTGCAAGCGAGACAGTTTGGATGTGTGGAGCCCATTAAAAACTTAAGGCCTTAGCACTTCCAGCAATGCTTTGGCTTATCCAAACCTCTTGCTACCTACTATTATTCCCAACTATGCACAAGAATCTGTACACCTTAAATAGAGAGAGAGAGAGAGAGAGAGAGAGAGAGAGAGAGAGAGAGAGAGAGAATATACTCCCTCAGGTCCAAATGGCAGGCTACAGTTCTTCAGTTCCATAACCATAGCAACTGCTGGCTAGAGGCCCAACCCATGCTTTTCTTATTAAAATGTTTCAGCGTCCATTTTGTCTGAACCCCTAGTCTGGTCTTGTTGCAAGAGAGTGTGCCACGGGAGCAATGAGTGGTACTACATGGTACAGTGCGGGGGCTGGAGGCAGTTGTGGGGTTGGTGCTTACCTGCAACCTGCTCTGGCAGCAGACCACTGCGGTGCTCATTAAAGCTTTCCTGCGTAAGTACAGCGACTGAGCTCATGGTCGAAATCCCACGTTTACACAGAGTCCGAGTGTGCCACTGCAGAAGGAGGGAGATGAAAAAATGAAAGAAGCAGAAAGGGGGAATGAGAGACGGAGAAGGGAGGGGGGCGAAAGAAAGAGCAAAAGTTGCATTGAATCATAAAGGTCAAGGGTCCACATGCACAGCCAGTCCCTTCCAAACAAAAACAAACGTGTAAAATGACTGAGTATTGCAAAATGGTTATTATCAGTCATTTTAGACTTTGACATTTTAGAAGCAATTATCTTATCAGTCTTTATCAGACAGCATACACCTATTCATGAAAAGTTGCTTAGCCAAGACTTCCTCATCAGAGCAGTCACCGAGTATACGTTGGCCTTTTTGCAAACAAGGCTAACATTTCTAGCAGCATTAAAGATCGGCTGCACCTCAGTTTGAGTACTACAGTATGAAGAGGTTCTGAGGCCTTTTAATCAAGAACACCCCTTGAAGTCTTCGGTCCCAGCCCAGGTCTAATTATAAACCTGGAAGCTCCATGGCAGAGATTCTAGGTTAAGAGGATTTCCCCTACTAACCCCTATTCAGGGAAGCCACAGTGTGGGTGGAATGGAAGCGTGTGGGGAATCTTTTCCAACAGCTTAAATGACAAACTAAAACCTCAAAACAAAGCGAAATGACTCTTAATTTTCATAGTGATTACACAGGGATCCTGTGTACAGCATGTTATTAGTGCGGCACGATTGTGGACAACTATTATAAAACTGCACTAAAATATATTAAATCAAAGACAAAATCAAAGTAATGAGAATCTATGTACAACCCACATGCTGACACTACAACAGCCTACTGTAACAACAATAAATGATTGGAAGTTAACAGCAGCACAAAAAGAATCTCCATGCAGTTAATCAATACGTTTATCATGATTGCTATATTCTGCCAACACAGAAGTGCTCAGTATGGGGTGTTCACACTGGTCAACTATAATGTGTGAGCGTGCAAACACGGTTTTATCGTGTGGGCATGAGTATGTGTGCATGTTCACAGTTGAGTTGGCAATGGGATTCTGTAACAGGGAGAAAAGAGCCAGTCTGGGTAAGCTTGGCTGTTCTATGCTCCCTTACTCGGGCCTCTTCCTCTGTAGGTCTCCTCAAGTCTCGAGGCCCAGCGGCAGAGCAAACAGCATGCAAGCACAGCACACCCACACCCTCAAACATACAGTGCTCTCTCTCCCGCACGCATCTCCCTCTCTAGAAAGCCCTCCTGAGCCAGATGGAGCACTAAACAGGCTTTTCATGAAAAAGTAACATGGGGGAGGAGGTGGCTACACTAGGTCCACATCCTCACCATTCCAATTAGAAAAATAGCAAATGCAGAGTAGTTTTACTTCTTTATCTAAAAGGTTTTGGCTTATTTCCCCCCTCCCTAATGTGTGGAATTACCCACAAACTAATTTCTTAGTACACCAGCACTTAGCATGTACACAAACCATAAAATGGGTGTGGGATATATGACCATTCCCAGGCTTACAACTTCAAACAACAGAAAACACAGAGACTGATAGGCCTACTGAAAAGATCGAGAGATTAAAATGTCGCCTGTTTAGGGTATTAAATCTTACCAGCTAAATGGTCAGTTACCAGATAATCCGTCCTGTAAAGCTGTCCGATCGTGTCAGCCTGCCAGCTTTTGCCTGAAAAGCAAAAACGAGATAATTAGTACCAAACATTCCTCAAGAGAAACAACCAACTAGGATAAAAAGGATAATCAACTTAAGATAAAATATGAATTTGTATTGCTATAGAAAACTAATGTAATAAAAAAAAAATCCTGGTTACACTGAATGCCACTGTGTCAACAAAACGTCACCCACACTACACACTTAGCCGGAAATAACACCACAGAAGGCAAGAAATCATTATGGTCAATTTGATGGCAAACTCATAATAATGAGTCAAAATATAAGTTTTTCACCGATGGAATTTCTTTAAAGCAACGCCTACTTCAACTCAACATTAACAATATGACAAAAAAACAGTTCCAAAAATAAATAATAATAGCCTTTACATTAAAATACCTGCCATTCTTGCATAAGTACCACTATAACATTGTGTAACAGCAGTCAGGACACTATATTGAAGGCCTAATGGATTCAAGTGTTTTCTACAGAAATTACCCTAGTTACTCGAGTAACGTTAAAATAGTGTCAGTTAGTTACCTTGCCAACACATTTACATCATCTTTGGGTAAACCCCCTTTAAGTATGTTATAGTAGCTCAAGAGTTTTCCACAACAAGATTTTTTTTTTGTCTGCAATGGTGGAGCAGCTACTTTGCTAACTTAGCTAACACCAACTGGTCTAGCAGCAGCTCTGCCTTTTTTAACGTGGCCATCTGAAATACTGCGTAGAGTTGTAGGAATGAATAAGCACCATAGATGGCATCTGCCGATGTTCTATCGGTTTGAGTAAAAAATGTTTTTGGTGTTGATCAGGTTTCGGAATCAACCCATGAGTAAACACGGGCAAATAATCTTGTTAATAAGCCAATGCACATATTCAAACTCCTACAACTGGAACTGTGCTACGTCAACTCTTTGGCTAGAAGATTAGCCAAGTTGCTAACTAGCTAGAAGGCTGGGCCGAATGTGACGATGGCCGTTTTACGTTTGACAAAACGTGGCAAAGGTGGTCTCACTATCTAAGTAAGTGGTAATGCAAGAATTAAACTAAACGACATGCAGGGTCTCTACTAAATATACTTGCGAAACTTTAGGTAGTTTTGGCATCTGTGGCTAGTGAGCTAATAAACTCGTATAAACTTTAACTTGCGCGTGCGCGGTTGTGACACGTAGCCGACTGCTAACGTTAGCTGGCTAGTTAAGCGGCTAGCAACGTACTTAGAATGACTCCATTTGTAAACTTATGCTAGCTAGATTGGCTATTTATAATGTCCGAGAAAAATGTTCATAAAATAAAACAGATACCAAAGCCGTATCGATGTCTGCAGTTATGCTTTCAATATAACTGAGCCATGGAACGTTACTGACAGGGATGCCGTGTTTTCTCAATGGTAATGTACATAACTGTCTGACTTAAAAGTCCACGTAGGCATTAAGACAGGGCGAAACAGTCAACTGTGAAGCGATTAACATTGAATCAAAACCCGAGTAATTTAGAGGAGAAAGTGTAATAGTATTCGGTTAATATAGAAAGAGAACAGAATGTTCCAATAGTGTCAATAAGAAGCTAAGATCTTCTCATATAGAATCTACGTGGCTCGATTGCGAAACATTTGGACAGGCTACTTACTTGTGTTTGTATTCCCGTCTGCCCTGTGTGGTGCAGAAGCTGGTAATGAAAACTCAACTGGCGAAAGGGTGGAACTGAAGTCTGTCAGCTATATAGCAGAACCACCCCTCCAATCGTAACCAGTCACGTCAGTCTGTGTTCTAAAAGCAAACTAGTAACTGAATAACTGATTAACGTTTAAAACCAAGCCAACTTGTTAACACATTAGTCCTTTTTCAATAAATAAGTTCAGACAAAAACGTTTCTTAATCGGTTAAGAAATAGACCTACTATAGAGTCAAGTCAGCTGTTTTTATCCTTTAAGCACAGACTAAACTGCAGTAGGTTAGTTTAAATTTGCTCACATATGGGGCCTGCACAGCCAGATAAAAACATAAGATTAATTTCATTTATATATGATTTTCCTTGCCCTTCTTACCTTGTGTCCTGTAGTATACATGTACATAATGACCTTGCTAATAAACAAAGCCAATGGCCTACCCTCCTTAGTAATTCAAAACATTCTGTTTTGAGTCTGAAAGTTTAGTCAATTAGGCCATATGGCCCACTGTCATTGTGACAAAAGTAATTTTGACAAAGGGAAACGACCTTGTCATTGTGCTCACCTCACCCAGCTACAGTTTTAAAGAGGACAGATCAGGTCTTAAATATAGGGGAAATGGGGAAAGGGACATAGTATGGACAAAGTTGCGTGAATGTCAAACCAGCTGCTCCAATTCACTTTTGATGGAGATTCTGTCCCTTATCCAGAGACTTAAATAAATCAGGCTAAGACAAAGAAATACTTAATGTGTCACCATGTCAGACAACCGTTTATTTAATCTTACAGCTTTCCAGAGTTTAAACGACATTGGTTTTGGCCGATGGTTTATGTTTAATCATAGGGTTGGTGAAATAGCCCGACCTTTGCAACAAAATTTTAAAGTGAACAGATAGTCAGTAGCTTGTAGTGATTAGAAATCACTTGTGTGATTGAATCTCTGACATAATTTACTGTTATCTCTGAAAACACCTATGGTGGAAAGACTGACACTGATTTAAGAACATTGTCTTCACACTTAAGCTAATAGGCCTACAACTATTTTTTTTTTGTGACTTTGTCACTTGTCACTTTTTTGTGACTTGTTCAGGAAATGTAGTTCACAGCATTCACTTCCTAAATTAGGCCGTATTTTACCCTTTAACACAACCGATTGTTGGCTTTTGATGGATAATGGCATAATTTTGAATATTATTATTATTGTTATTATTATTATTAGTAGTATTAGCCTATAATACTATTAATATGATATAAATAATTATGTGTTAAACAGAGCATGCTTTCAAAGGCTACATGAGATTTTTTTTACACTCAACTTTTTACACACAGATGTGGTCTTTCACACACACACATACGCCCACATACAGAAAGAGAGAGAGAGAGAGGATCAGGATTCTTTTACATCCTTCAGTCAATTGAAGGTGTACTGATCACACCTGTCACACAACTTCATACGGAAGTAAAATATTTCTTACATTTGTTAATACTGTTGCTTGGTTCAGGACAGTCCCATGTACAAACCCAATACCGAAAAAGTTGGGACGCTTGGCAAAATGTAAATGAAAACAGAATATAATTATTTTGATAGAGAATAATGCAAGGACAAAATAACTCACCTGGGGGGAATAAATGCTGATTTGAGATTGGATAAATTCATCATTTTTTTAAAGGACATGTCAAATTAAATTTGAATAATGCTAAAAACAAGAAATCACATTGAAACATATAAAAACAAATTATATTAACTGCAAATATAAATACCAAAGACTATAGGCTAATAGAGTCTCTTGCAAACTAAAGATGGAGGCGTTCATTACTCATTTATTATACAAACATGTTGCATTACCAAGATTGCATGCTGTGGATTTAAGTATGTAATAAAATCATTGTATGTGCTCAGGAGATCAAAATAGCCATTGTGTAGGCCTCCAGCCCAGAAGATCTAGAAGATGACGGAAACTATCCTTAGGTTACACAAGTGAAAATATTGCATGGAACCTTGCATCCTCAGGGTTATAGAGGAGACAAAGGACCCAACTCCATTTACTCACGTGGATGCTCCCTGTTAATGTGTGGGAGTAGTGTTAATTGACACTCCCCTTTTTTATGCACACTACAGACAACTAATGTCTTTCACTGCATTTTTTGATATACTTTCCTCATTACATATAACAATTTCAAAATACAGTTGAACGATTTGACTATTATAGCATGCTTTTTTTTTTAAGTTACAGTTTGTTCAAGTTAATGTTCCTGTAGGTTTGTAACAGTATTGTGTGTATAGTTCTATACAGAGGCTAGATGTACTATTAAAATAGATCAAGAGATCATAGAGGAAGTTCATGAGTTTAAATTTCTAGGTATTATTTTGGACTCACAACTCAAGTTTAATATACATATTAAGACACTCTGTAAGACTCTTCAGAAAAACCTGAACTGTTTTAGAATGATAAGGCATCATATACCTGTTAAGGCAGCTTTACTTTTCTTCCGTGCCATGATACTTTCTCATTTGTCATACTGTGTAACCGTATGGGGCCAAGCCTCCCAGACAACAATTAGACCTCTTCTGTCACTACACATACAGGCATTGAAAATATTGGACCAGACGTCATTGTGGCACCACTGTTCAATTGTACAAAACTAAGCTTTTAAGCTTTGACAGTTTTATTAAGTTTTCTTTTCTTAAACTTATTTTTAAATGCACAAATAAGTTAGCGCCCACTGTACTCTGTCCCTTTGTAATTAAAACAAGTACAAGGAAAGTGGCCACAAGGGGAGCAGTGAATGGCAATTGTACAGCAGAGTGTCGCAAAACAACATTAGGCCAGTCAAGCTTCTCAGAGTTGGGTACTAATTTCTGGAACGATCTTCCAACAGAACTAAAAACACAAACAGAACTGAAAACATTTAAAGGTCTCATTCCATCGTATTTTCATTAATTTTGTGGTGGTCTCTTGTCTAAAATAATGTCATGGGAGTTGGTTTCGACAAAAATATGCTGTGGTTGTCTTGTTTCAAGCTATTTTAGTTGGGTGAAAACGAGTGCAGGGATAGTTCAAGAGGATTCTTATAAATATTAATGATATGCAAACGTATCGCCTCTGATTGGCTTACAGCACTGTGACGCTCCCTCTAGTGGGTCTGTCTGCAGGCAGCCTAATAATGTTTTCTTGAGGGTGGGCTAACTGCATAGCTAATGTTCAAAGTGACTAGGCTTGCACGGCTTTTCCGATTAGCTCGTTTTTCCCTACTGTTTTCTATCACAGGCGAATACAGACTACAGGGGTAGGAGAGCATTTTGAAGTTGAGCATGCAAGTGCAACTTGGGCTGACCTATGGTAATGTAAAAAAAATCAAGTATTAAACGGTTTATTTTGGAAGGAGACCTTTAACAAAAAGGTGAAAGATTGGCTAAAAGACAATCAAAAATGTAGTCACTGATACAGGCTTTAGGCATGAGCACACCTGGTATATGAGCACACCTGGGGTATATGTTGCAGCGCGATACCTTTTGTATGTCTCTGTTATATGTTACGTTTTTCTGTCATGTCATGTCTGTCTTATGTCTGTAATATGTCTACTTTTTATGAAAAGCCTGACCAGGGACTGAGGTTGCAAATTAGCCATTTGGCTAGAAACCTTATGTATCACATGTACACACACTGTCATACTAATGACGATGACTGTAATAATGTGCTCTGCATTGTTCCTGACAAATAAACTAACTAAATAAAAAATACATGTGTTTCTACAATTATTTTGTAACAGTGTGTGAGGTCATTTGACAGTGAGTGTTCACTGAAGGTTGTGTATGTATTGGTTGTTTTAATGTGAAACCACTAGAGAGAGCAAAAACAGGGAAAACACTTGAACGGATTCAACACTTGACATAATACACATGAAACCATAACTGTTCATGTCAGAACTATTTTGAGAAACATCTTTGTCATTGAAAGGAAGCTATTATGTACACATTCATATTCAACCTGGTAATCTAAACTCTGTAGAGATGAGTAAATGAATATATATAGAGAGATACATTCATACATATATACAGTACATACATACATACATACATAGAGAGATACTGTTAGGAGTGAAATGACTAATCAATTAATGATTAAGATCAGAAACCTTCTTCCCACAGTTCCTCAAATTCCACAGAAGACCATGCAACACAAAAATGTTACAACATGTTTTAAGTCATTTGCACACCACCGCTCCAGCTGCATCAACCCACCTGCACGCATGTCTAGGAATGCACCTGAAGCATGTCTGAAGGTAGACCTGTGGGGCCACTATACTTAAATGAAAGTCATTTGTTTCCTGTAAAAGGATGGGGAGAACGGGAGGCAAAGCCAATTTCTACCTTGAGTGTGGCCTCAATTTAAGTTTCGTTCTTCATTGTGCCCTCATAGGGTCCCTTGCCAGTGCAAGTACAAACAAAGAAGTACGAGTATTCGAGCCGTCCTCCGCCCCCCAATGAAACAACAGAAGTGAAAACTAACCATCTTCAGTCTATGCTTCCAGTGTGACCAGGAAGGAGGGATGAAAGGAGCATACAGAAACGGAATCCTACTAAGTGTAGTTATCCCATGTGGAATGGTGGGAAGTTGGCGTTAGACACACGTCCATTTCAGATCAGAAGTAGCTGTGGTGGTGCCAGAGAGGCTTTCCCAAGGTGAGTGCATAATAATGGCCTACAGCATTATATTGTTAGTTCGATAATCAGTGTTATATTGTTTGTTTGATGATAATACAATTTGCTTGTGCATAGGATGATTTAGCTTGATAGAATAAAACAAAACGTTCACTCCACAAGCCCAGGTCAGGTTTGTAGTTTGTTTACAGTTTGTGTACATATTTCTATAAATCAGTGCAGTTTTCTTCTGGAGAATTTCAGCAAATTTCATTATTTCATTATTACTTCCCCATATTAGACACGATGTTAAGAGTTGTTGAATGTGAGCTGCTTTTAAGTTAAGAAGCAGACTTTATTAGTTTGTTAAATCGAAAGCCTCCTTTTGCAGTTTTAGGTCAGTTGAGCTGGTAAATCTCAGTCAAGACAAGCTATAAATTTAGTTTTAGCCAAACATTGTAACAAGGATGCAATGCCTGGTTTGCACACAATCTAACTGAGATTATTTCTCAAAGAAATAGAGCCTGGGTAGCTGCTAGATGCTCAGGTAGTGATGGAGACTCATGAGAGGGACATGATAATGCCATTTCCATAACCACCTATACGCAGTGTCTGGTTAGTTGCTGAACATAAACTAACCATGCCTGGGTCCATGGTTACATGGATTCTGATAACAATATGGCCTAATGCCATGTATTTGCTGTTCTTGTGTCTTTCTTTCTCTCTTTTAATAAATCTTCCATTATGCAGTTTCACAATTTTTTACATTAGTATTTCAATGTATGTGCCAAACAAGCTCCTTGATCTTACTTGATCTTTGATGTTACTAGGAGACCAGCATCTGAGCTATGGCCCCCTCCACAGCTTTGATACGGAGCTGAGCATGACTCAGCCACGGTGCAGACACAGTCGCATTTTCCATCTGTTTTGATTCTTATCAAACCCACCAACAACGATGTTTTCTTTGCCTGCTTGCTCTGGGGCTGTAAGATGCATATCCCAGGGCTGCACCGACTCTATTTAGTCTAGTTTCAGTGGCAGGTGATGGTCTAAGGTCCTGCAGTGAAAGGCTGCTACTGTGTGTGTGATTGCTGGGCAGCCATTTCAGTTTTCTGATTAAGGGTGAGATAGAATAATCAGATTTGTGGGAACAGTCTGCAATCCCAGGTGCACCATATGACATGACCCTTGTTACATTTTAAAGGAATAGGCAAATGGCAAAGATTTCTATCTTGGCATTGATTTGTTTTGAAGCATTAAATAGATTTGCACCTTCATTGGATATGTGGATATGTTGTGTACATTCGCTAGATATCTGACTGCCTCATGGCACTTTACTCATGTATCTTGCCTTCAGTTTGTAGTGTAGTGTTACATCTGAATGTAGACCTGCAGGGCCACTATACTTCAATTAAAATCATTAGTTTCCTATAAAATGATGGGGAGAATGGAAGGCCAAGCCATTTTCTACCCTGAGCGTGGACTCTTTTTTAGTTTAATTCATTGTTGTGCCATCGTTTGGCTTCTTGCCAAACAAACAAGTACAAGTACATTCTGGCCGTCCACCACCCCCAAACCTTATAACTGAAGTGAAAACTCACCATCTTCAGTCTATGCTATAGTTACACAGAGGAGAAAAAGGAAGTGATTTTCTCTCTGTGTTGATTAGGACTTTGGTTTAAAATGTGCTATATCAATATACTTATATCATGTCATTCTATCCATGACAGTTGTTGATTCAGAGAGGTAGGTTAGATTAAAGGGATAGTTCGGTTTTTAACACATTAAGCCCCTTTCACAGGTTGTCTAAAATGCAATAAAGTGGTTGACATCGAAATTTTGACGATTGCTTCTGTCTCGGCTATTTGGGAAATGTAGAATCGCCTCTGCCTGCCTTCAAAATGGCTAGCAATGGCTAGTTCATGTGTTGTTTCTATCCTTAAAACACTGGTTTTAAAAAAGTGCTACTCACCAAGAGGTTAGTGGTGCTCAATGATGTTCCAAAACATGTATCGTAGCGAAATAAAGCTTCCGTCATGTTTTATTTGGCACTTTGTTTATATGAAGGAGCAAATAGATCCCTATGGTACTTACAAAATGGCAAATAAAACATGACAGAAACTGTATTTTGCTACGATACTTGGGTTGGAACATCAGCAAGCGGCACTAATCACTCCATGAGTAGCTCTTTTTTTTTAAAACCAGTGTTTTAAGGATAGAAACAACACATGCCCATTGCTAGCCATTTTAAAGGCAGGCAGAGGCGATTCTATATTTCCCAAATAGCCGAGACAGGAGCAAAAATCAAGATTTTGGTGTCAACCACTTTATTTCATTTTAGACAACCTGTGAAAGGGGCTCAATGTGTTAAAAACCGAACTATCCCTTTAATGTATTCAACAGAACTTTCTGTGGATTCCATTACCTCATTACAGGCTATCCAGGTGCACTGTGCTGTCTTCCTGGGTACATCCTGGGTCCTACACCATCGCTCATAGAGGACAATTTCCTGTAAAGGGAGATTTTAGGCCTTTGGCAATGAAAACACCTACACCTTCCAGAAAAGGAATTTCTCAATTCCTCACATGGCTTGCTTCCACCATAAGCAAGTAGGGACAAGACATTGCACCCCGCAAGATGAAAGGTTAAGTCACAATCTGTGGGGGTTGGAAATCCCACAACAGCTGTGTTGACCTGGGGACCACCGCTGCCAACGCCAGTTGTTGTGGAGAACCAGTGGGGGCAGGGTGTTCTCAGCTAGGCCCATAACTCACTCCAGTCCACCCCCACATACAGTACTTTCTCTTCCTTCAGACCTGTAGAGCAACCTGACTCACCTTAAGACTACAAACAGGCTCATAACTAGGGGCAGTATGACTGAAAAAACGAACAACAAAAAATCATGAAATACAAAATATCAGTGTTTGCTGAATTTGTCCCACTGGTTCATGAATTGCTTGAGGGAAATCTTGTCTTATCTTCTAGATATATTATCTAACTCTCAATACAGTTACAGGCCAACAGATAGCCATTAACATTATTAACACACAACTTACCAAAGCCAAAAGACAAAACCATTTGTACAAAATCTCTTTATGCGGTCAATATTTTTTGATCAATTATATAAATATATCTGTCATCACTATTTTGCCTATTCTCTTAGGTGTCAGGTCAAACTTGAAGATATCTGAATGTCCACGAACTCTAACATTATCAAACCTGCAGTACCCCCCAAACCAAAGCTCCCCCCTAAACCCAAACATCAGGGTGATCGATGGCGCCGTGCCACCGACGTCATCCTCAGGCCAGAGGCAGGGGAGGAGGCAGCGCAAGACCGGAAACGGCAGCAGGACAAGCACAAATCCTGCCACCAACCAGCCCCACGGCTGGTCCACGCAAATCCCACACTGAAAACACCATCGTCTCAAGTCAGAGATAGACCCATACCCAAACCACGGCAACGGTGGACAGCAACACCACAAAACAATCAGCCTTTGTTTGATGGAGGGGTTCATGGAGAGAGGTCTGACTATGGACATCAGCAAAAAAGCACACGTAAAGTCATATTAATTATTGTAAATAGTCTACCAAACCTAAATGATGCTTATAACTTATAGCATACTTGTATCATATATTACTATATAAACATATATTTTAAATACTATACTATACATAATCATATCATATGTTATATTTGTTATATATTTTTATATATAACAGAAGCAATAGACTCAAATTATATTTCTTTTCCTAACCTCTGGTTTTGTGAATCTTTTTACAGATAATACCAGTGAGTTTTACACAACCCAGTCTACCTGTCAATCATCCTGTCCTTGTGTCTGTCACCATACTCATGAATCTAATTCAAAGCGTAATGCTGACAAGCTGGCCTCTCCATCTGCGGACAACATCAACCACCTGGACTACTGGCACATTGTCCGTCCAGAAACACCTCAGCGTGTGCCTCCCACTATCCCACTACCTTCCCTTCCACGTCTGGAAATGCCAGAGTCATCTTTGTCACCAACAGGTTGGACATGTGGAGTTTACTATAAAAATGGTTTGGTTTTATTTGAATGGTTTGAAAATCAATTAAAATGGTCTTAAAATTAGTTTACTGATTTTTTGTCATAATCTGTCATTATCAAGTTTGACCAGGTTCGACTGATACAGTTTACTACGAAAGAAAAATGCATTTCTATCATAATCTGTCTTAACTTCTTCTTGAGGTCAGTATAATATAATTTCATTAAAGTGCCTTCAGTGCACCTTTTTGTGGTCATGTTGAGGTCTTACGGTAAATAGAAAGCCCTGCATGTTAGCTTAGCTTATGTGAACATGACCCTGGAGGAGTGAAGTCTTAGAGAGTTGCTACTGTGTGGTTCAAAGTCCACTACACTTAAGACTGCTACTTACCCTTGAAGGAAGGATGTGAACTAAAATTACTCCTGGACTTTTCCCTTGTGTTTAACTCACTGCTGTTTTGACCAGGATATAAAATCTATACCGTCTGTAAAAAAAAATAAACTCACAAAATCGGAAGATAACACACAATTAACAATTAGCTACAGCTTATTGTTTGATAATAGATAGGTAACTAGGCCTAGATAATATTGCATTACATAATGTGAACTATGATGTTAAACTATTGTCTGTTTTGAAAGGGTTTGAGCTGTTATGAATTTTAGAGACACGATAGTGTAACATCTGGGTGGGGTTGGTAGAAGTTTTTTACGCCTGTTGATATAACAGAATTCACATAGCCTAGTTTCAGTTGGCATGGAATAGAGTGGAAAAAAGATCTGGGCAACGTACCAAGAAGCACGAGAAATGTGCTCTTAATTACCCACAAACACAAGTTGTTTTTCAGTTCCCCTCTGTCATCCGTTCATGTCACTGCTTGCTATCTCAGTAAGAACTGCACTCCTCTGCCCTGCCCCACTTTTTTTTTACAAACCTCCCCTAATCCCTCCTACACCTAGTCAATGTTCAGTCACAACAAAATCTCTCTGTTTCTGTCTTATTGCTTTTGTTTTTTTTTTTATATCCAGTGATGTCTGGTTTAGTTTTGTAATCTTTGATCTATAATCTTTTAGTAATCTAATTATTTTGTATAAATCCATAGGGAAATTGGAAGTCCCTGACACACTGGAGGCTGTGTATATGGAGGTGTCCTCAGACAGTGAGGAACAAAACACCCCAATAAGTACTCCTACAGGTGACTTCAATTTATTTTTGTATATAGTTTAATGACATTGTAGCTTTCAAGCTTTCAAGCAACTTTTATTCATTGTATTAATGTTTTGTGTAGAATCATCCATTCAAAATGCAGCAATATCAACAAAATCTCAAAGTGGAAACATCAAACCTTCTCCTTGTCCTCGAAATAAGTTTTTGAAATCAATGATGAACATGAATTGCAAAATCACTGACAGTATTCACCCTGACCAAGATGTGGAACCCATGTGTGATGTTTTCCTCGATGAACTTCCGAAAAACGTCGATCAAAACTGTAAGGTGAAACAGGAAACTGACACACAAAAATCCAAGGGGAAAAGACACAGTGTGCAGCTCTTGAAGAAACTCTCGTCTTTGGAACTTAAACTTTCCCTATTTCAGAATAAACCACAAGAGAAGCAAGTAGCAAACCAGAACGGCTCCACAACCTGTGGCAGCCAAACATCTTTAAATAGGCACAGTGTAGTGGAAAGCTCTCCCCAAACAGCATCAAATCCAGTGAAGAAAGCCAGTGCTCAGGAGATGCCGTCATCTGCTTCAGAGGCCAAGGAGTGCAAAGTGGAGGCGTCACAGGTGTCCACTAGGGGACGCTGTATGTCACTAGAGGAGGGGCTGTGGCAGGACCGCAGTATAGTCAAGAAAAAAGGAATACTCAGACAGCTGAGTGAAAAGCAGCTCCTGCTTCAAGAGGTACTTCTGTGGATATTGCTGTTGTCATATTTTGTGGGCTACATAGGTTGTTTACCTTCTTAATCTGAAAGAAGGAGATAAAAAAAACATTTTTTTTCTATTTTCTCAAATTAATTTTCTCAAATAGCATGATTACCCCCCATGTTTTAGCCCCCAAGTATTTCCACAACCCAGTTCCAAGATCAGTTGTTTGATTTAATGATTTATTTCATAATTTGTGTTAAGTATGCATGTCCTAAACTCACATCTCTCTCTCTCTCTCTCTCTCTCTCTCTCTCTCTCTCTCTCCCAGAGCTTGTATGAAGTGGTGACTTCAGAGCGCACATATCTCAAGAGTCTAGATGTAGTAGTTGAGCATTTTCTGGAGTCACCAGAGCTTAACATATTGCTGTCGCCTAGAGATCGCAAGTGTCTATTTTCAGGCATCTCCAAGATTCGTCGGATGAGTCAGAGGTGAGTTACACCTGTTGCAGCCAATCTTTCATTCATTACTCAGTAATAATGATGCCAGTGCTTGTCTGGCTGTAGCAGGATATATAAAATTACCTAAGTGGCATTAACAGGCTACACAAAATCAGATTGCACATACCTGTTGTTTAAATCATTTACCATTTCTATCATTTTTCATCATTTATATATATATATATATATATATATATATATATATATATATAAAATACACAGTTTTAAGCAGTTTTATTGTACCACTACATAGCAATTCAAATATCAAACAATTCCTCTTGACTCAACAGTTTGATTTTGTCCACAGCTTCCTGAAAGACATGAAAGAGGAGCTGAACAACAACCCTTTCTGTGATACTTGTGAGGTCATCCAGAGGTATGCAACAGGACCCTTTGGCGCTTATGTGGACTACATCCGCAACTTGCCCTACCAGGAGCAGACGCTACGCAACTTTGAGTAAGTAAGACAGAAAGCCTGCTCTGTTTTTGTAATAATATCTATTGTAAATCCTTTCACTTGACAGATCTTTTAGAGTTGTGTCCGTTAATGCTAACCATCTGTCTACTGATAAAATCACTAGACAAAAAAGTCCCCAGATATCAGAAATCCTGCGAAGGCTTCAAGAGGATCCTTGCTGTAACCGGCTTCCACTGAAGTCCTATCTGGTTCTTCCCTTCCAGCGTATCACACGTCTGAAGATTTTGGTAGAGGTAGGGTGGCTATGGCTAAGATACAGCAAATTAAATCTGACAAAACAGTCCTATACATGTACAGTAACACAATTCAATGGTTGACAGTGCCACCTAGAGGCTAGTTTTACAATGTCAGTTGCGTTGAAGTGCAGCCTCACGGGTAAGCAAGCCGCACTGTGTCTCTTGACCTTTCAGGCCATTCTGAAAAAAACTGAGCCAGGGTCACAAGGTCAAGCCTCAGCTGAGAGAGCCCTGAAAGATGTTTCCAAGGTAACAGCATACATAAACCAGTTTTATCACACTGGCTGTGTCTGTGCGTCTTTTAGTTCATGTGCCCAATGTTTGAATATTAACAGATCAAACAGCATCACTTTTGAAAGTTGTTGCTGTGGTTGATCTTGTTGCCATTCTAGGTTTATTCAGTTTTCTCATCATTTACGTATCATTTTGCTGTGCATGCCTTTGGTCTGTAGGTAGTCGAGGCCTGCAATTATGAAGTTGGCAGGATGAGGCAAACCGAGGAGATGGTGCACATTGCAAACAAAATAGAATTTGAGTGCAAGGTGAGTATGAAGCACTTCACAATCTCTCCCTTGCATAGAAATGTTTCAACTGAAATACAAGAAAAATCAATAGCTTGACTGAAAATAGCTCCTATCTGCAATTAAATATGTGTAACATCTGTTCTATTCAATCACACATCCCTGTGGCAAAGTGAATGAACATAGAACTGTGAAAAATTCCAAAATGTGCTTTTAAAATTGCCATGTGCCATTTTTCTCTGTCAGTCTTTGCCACTAGTGTCTTCCTCTCGTTGGCTGTTGAAAGAAGGCGACATGGCACAGCTGTCTACAAAGGAGAATATCTTTGGTCAAAGAAAGCTCTTGCCTATTTACTTGTTCCTCTTTAATGACCTGCTGCTTGTGGCCACACGAAAAGGGTTTGTGTAATGACCAGATGAATTCACTTTGATTCACTTCTTGAGAAGAACTAAACATGATCTGAATAATGTTTGTTATATACATTTTTGATATACTGTAGCCTATGATTTGTACTGAATGGGCTGTGTTTAGATCCAGCTATTTGACTGGATCCCATATTGCTAGAGAGAAAATGTAGTATCAACTAATAACTGCTAAGTTGTGCTGTTTTCTTTTTATCCATAGGCCAGATCGTTTCGTGGTGCGCGACCATGTCCATCGCTCCCTTATAGAGGTCAACAGTGTGGAAGAGGACGCTGATGTGGAGGGGTGTGATGAGAACACAACATTCAAGCTCGCCCTCTTAAAGAATCACAAAGGGAGCATCTCTCATCTCTGGCTGCAAGCCCCCTCACAGTAAGTTGCCTTCATAGTCGAAACTCATCAGCAATAATAACGCATAAATCATAGAATTATTTATATATATATCTATGGCATAAATATTCAAAATGTTCGAAAATAAGATTAACTTAACAAAATCCATGTTGAAGTGTTTGTAGTTGATGGCATTGCTAAGGTAACATATGTATGCTTATACAGCATGTCAGTTACCTTAATTGAGCTGATAGACTTAACATCTGGAATGGAGTAGACAAAGCAGATTATCAGATAATGCACTCACGCCATATAGTTTTCACTTGTGCCTCTCTTATAGGATTAGGAAAGAACATGAAGAGAGGATCTTATAGAAGTGTATTTAGATGAGTCCCATGAGAGCACTGCAGAGACAATAGAGAAACTCACTCAAGTTGACGACAACACACAAGTTAATCTCAAATCATATAACATAGTAATGTAACATGATATTACCTCACGCTAAACACATTTAATATCATGTCATAGAACATAGTAATATAACATAAAATAACCCTCAATACCAAACATAGTTGCTTTTGTTTTTAAATAGTAAAGTAATAGGCCTAAATATTTCTATATATTCAAAATATATTCAAAATTAGTGTCACATTTTAAGTTGAAAATTGTGAAAGACTGCTTCAGTGTGACTAACATTAATTAAGCTCACATGAGATGAGCAGACAATTTTATTGTTTGTCACTATGTAATAGAGCTGCTAATGTAATCATAGAGAATCTGATCCTCATTATGGTATTATACAATTCAGAGCTGAGAAAGCCAGCTGGATGGAGATGCTGACACACAGAACAGATGGAGAAGACGAGATTTATGAGGAATGGGGTTAGTATGTGTACATGAGTGTATGTGTGTGTGTGTGTGCGTGTTTGTGTGATCTCTAAGTTTGAGAAAGGAACTGTAACTGGCTACAAGAAATTTGATCATGGCAATTTTCTGCCACTAGAGGGCAGAGTTATCAACGACATTAAACATAATATAATCACAAGGCACAAAGCTGGCCTTTGTAGCACAGAGGAATGTAGACGAATTGCATCAGCAATAAAATGACTGTAATCAACATAATAAATTCATAAAACAGATATTTGTAGAAGCTCCAGCAAAACCACTAAACGCAAACTTTTAATTGTCCAGACTGTCCTCAGGTCCAATGCACAGTGGCCTACCATGCACAGCAACAGGGTGAGCTAAGTTTACAGCCCGGTGACATCATTAATGTAACCCATAAGACCAGCAAGGGTGAGTTGGGCTTTGTTTACATTCTGTTCTGTGTTTTAGCTTGTTTAGCTTTAGCATAAATCACATAGAGGGTGATTTCCCAAACACGCAATGAAAGGTATTTATATCAACAAAACAGTCTATCCTAACCAGCCTAAAGGATGTAAACAGTCTCTATGTCCCACCTGCCCATGATGAGAGAAAAAGGTTTAAAACAAAACTTGAGTTGGAATATATCAATGGCCCTGTTCCGGGTACCTGGATGCTGTCTGTAGGGAAAAGAACAAGTGCAGGTGGGGCCTTTCTGCCTGAAATCTGCAACACTAGTCCACTACCATCAGTCCCTAGGTCCACTACGGCCTCAATAACAAGCAGATAAAGGACTGCCTTGCATTTGCCTAACATACCATCCTCTGGAAAGAGGTTCAGATCCATTAGGTGCAGAACAAATAGACTAAAGAGCAGCTTCAGCAGCTTTCGCCTCTATATTTATTATATTTATGATGGACTTGTATATAACACCCTCCCATGTCTCTTATACATTAGACATTGTGTATATATTAGTCATTGTTTTTATATCTTGTACTTGTCACTTGTCACCTTTATTGCACTATTGTGGTCTTGTTAGCTAATTTCATTGTCCTGTGCCCCTTTCACTTAGTTACCAAGTTAACTAGTAACTAACACTGTGTTGTATCAAATTTTCTTGTTCTTTTTCTTACCAACAGCACAAGAACAGGTGTTTTTAACAAGCCTACATTATACCATATTTGACTAGAGAACCAAACAAAATATGCACCATAGGTAGCTAGCCCCTGGCTTTAGTCCTTCTGAAGAAACTCTCTATTATTGTCTGGGGGGGGGGGGGGGGGGCAGGCTGCTCCCTTATGTCTGTTTTCAGTTTTCGGAGCCTGGGTATCATAAAAAAGACCAGATTTTTTAGAGTCACTCAGGAAAATGGAGAGATTGCAGATGTGTTGTGAGTTGGCAGCCGCAAAACATAGCTGACCAAACCTTTTGAGACCAGTCCGGCAGGCACCTTGTGTTTGTGTTTTTTATGTGTTGTGTTTAAATCACAGAGAGTTACCAATGTTCATCCTGAAATTCACCCTGGCCCCTATGGATGAACCACACTGTGTTGGTTTCACCTGGTTCATACATATTTGGCTAATTTTACAGTCAATGCATGATGAAGACGCACACACTCATCCAATGAGTCTAAATTTGCAGCTTGCAGACAAAAACAAATCAATATTCTGTACCATTGTTTAACTATAAAAGCAAAGTGGTGCTTTCTCTAGTAATGTATTCAGTAAATTCTTTCTGTAGTTAAATGAACTATTTTCCAGTGCAACAAAAGCAGATGTTCCCTGTCCCTGTCCTAGGCTTTCTGGAGGGCTGGAGGGCAGATGGAGAACGTGGATGGTTCCCTGCAGTGTGCGTTGAGGAGATAGCTAATGAGCATGTGCAGAGGCGCCATTTTCGCCAGCGCTACCGTGTTCTGCAAGCAGCCAACCGGGTGATGTGTCGGCGTCTGAGAAATGACAAGAGGGAGACAGCTTGTTTCCGATAGGACTGATTTTACTACTGATGATGACTATGGGTTTTAATATGTCTTCTTTTAGTTTAATTTCTGGAAATAATGCCAATCCAATGCCCATCCAACAGCCAAATCAAGTGCATGAGTTTGAAGGGCTAAATTAACCAGTGGTTCACACAACATTCAACACCACTGACAAGGAGATGGAACTTCGGCTTAATTGCTAAATTCCATATAACGTTTTCTGCTATTCTGACTTGAAAATATGAAGACACCATCCTATGTTGATGTGGAAACACCATCTTACATGCACCTTGACAAGAAGACACCAGCATTTAGACTCTCATTGAAATCCAAAGTTTCAGGGTTGCAATAACAAAAATACAGGTTAGGTCTTCAGGTTCAATTCCTGACCAATATGTCAAGTTAATGTGCTCATTGTGTGCTGTGTGTATTTCACTAATTCATCTTTGGGATAAATGCAGCGACAAAAATTCCATCATGGGATCAAAAGGGCATGCTTATAGTGTCTAAACTATACACCTGCAAGTGTAAGGTGCTGGCAATCTTCAATGCAGTATTTTGTGTCTTAAATAAAACTTTTTCTCGTCTCCTTTTCATACATTATGTGTACGTTGACTTGCATCATATTGTATTGTATTTGCAATGTGGACATAGTGATTCTTGTGGTTGTATCACAATCACATCAGCCTTTATCAGATATCCTTATCATTGGCAATCACAGACTTGGATGCTTGAACTCATGTGTACCTCATTTACTTTAGCCTACATTCTGGAAACTTCTGCGTTAGAGCTCCATTGATCTGTGGAATTTGGTTGCTTCCGCCGAGGATGACATTTAAACATGAATGGTCCCTTTTAGAGCCCTGGCTGCTACCAAGCCAAACTCCCTCATCTACCAAGTGCATGCAAATCCCTGCAAGTGTCTCAACCTGCTAACCTTAAGTCCCCACGCTGTTGTTTTGTGTTAATTCAGCCCTGTCTTGAGTGGCATCCTGGATCTGCAGAGGGTCTATATTTGGTGCTCTGTTGTGTGGGTCTTTACCGGAACACTGCTCCTTTGTTACTGTGGCCTGAGATGTCAGGCTCTCCATGGGAGAGCTGCTCAAGGCTGCAAGAACACATGGGTACACACATGCACCCTCCCACTCACACAAGTAGGCCTATTGGAAGTTTTGTGATTTTCTGTTGTTGAGTCCTGCTGCAGCTGAAGGTGTGAAGAATAGTTTAAATGTGCCTAACGCAAAAGGTTTTTTTTTTTCTTTTTTTTTTCCAAATATATATAAAATTAGCCTGGGCTACATTGTACAGGCTATATGGCATGACTTTAAACAAAATGTTTATCAAAACTTATAAAATAGTTTAACCCTATTACATATTTTTGCTAGATAGATTACAGTGCTTAATTATAAATTATCTACATAACATAAATTTGGGATTTATAGGCAAGAATTTAAAAGGGGTCTGTAATTTTGTTGCTCGTTGACCCCTGGACTTTCAAACCAGAAGTAGACCCAATTCTCAGGTAATTTTGTTATCCAATAGTGAGTGAAGGCTTCAATGAAATATTAGCCAATAGGAGCATGAAGCCTGGCGCGTCTGTCCAATGGGACAGCAGATTTCCCTGCGTTTTGTATTTGCTACGGCCGTCGGATATAGTGCCTAAAGAGTTCCAGACAGCTTACGAGACGAAAACCATAAGGTACGACCTAGTTTTAATAAGTTTATTACAAATATTTCGGTGTGAATAATTTATCTGTTGCTTGCAGAAAATGTTGATATTCGACGGAAATGTCAGCGATCACAAAGGGGCTCTTTGTTATTTAGGTTGTAGAGACGCATGTTTATCGGGACTAGTTTGGCTTGGCTGGCTACAGTAAAGTTAATTTATGAGTAGGGGCTGTATTTTAAATCTTTATTGTCGCCTTGTTATGTTTATTCAACCGTTCACGCTCTCTCAAACAGGTTTGTGATTGTAGCCTGATCTAACGTTAACGTTACCTGACTTGGCATGAAAAAAGTGTCCTGATAAAAGGACACTATAGCTACTTTTAAACAATGCGAAGTGCTAACCTTAGTTTAAATTCCTCAATGGCTGACATTTTCTATTGACGTTAAGGTTTGTTGCTTGTTGCTTAATCTGTTTAGTAATGCATAGAGTTAAAAATTGCAGTATGCAGTCGCTTTTCAATGCAGCCCAAAGCGGAGTTCTGTAGTGCTCAGCGCAAGATTTTCCAGCCTTTGAAATAATGGGCAACTCTTGCTGCTCATACTCAAGTAGCCCGATCGGTTTTCAGATCATGTCGACTGGCTGTTTTATATTGGGAACTAAAAACGCGAAGGCTCTATGCTTAACATCAAGTCCTAAAGACAAGAACTGTAGCCTAACTTAGTTTGAGAGAAGATTAGAATGGGGGATCTGTTCCTCGGAACTGATTGAAGTTGAAAAAAGTAATTTGTATCATTAACCGAATCGGCCAAAAGTTTACACCGTTCTGAATAGCAAATGTAACTTATTTGAAATGAGGAATGCTAAATTGTCTGTTGCATCACTAAATGTTGTGGAATCACACACGTCATTCGTGCAGCAAATGTTGCAACTTTTCTGGGGGGGATTAGTCGCGTAGGCGTAAATGATTACCATTAGCTATTATTAACGCGTACGCTGTAGGATGAAATACGTAGCCTACTGCTAAATGCTGTATAGACCTCTTTTGGTTTTACTTGCGCAGAAGCCCAGTGGAACGTCCTATTTGCTCTTATGGTAACTTTGGTCTTGGTTGTTGACGTGTTCAGAGTGGCTTTCTGGGACGGGCTGGTGTGAGCCAGCTGTGTGCCACAAAAATGCACCAACGGAAATCATTAAATCTGGAATAGAACACGACCAAAAGTCTCAAAGCAAGCGGCGCCTGTTGCATAAATGACCGTTAAATGCCCACATTTGTACAAAATTTGGGGCAAGTCCCTGATTCCTCCAAATAGAAAGATAGCCTATAGTTCAACAAGTCTGATGTGCGTAATCAAAAGTTTTTTTTGTTTGTTGTTAAAATAAAGTTTTTAATGCCTGATATATTTGCAGTGGCCAGACTGGAAAGGGAAAGTGTCACAGTGAGCCTTTGCCTCTTCTAATCCTATCCATAACAATGAGTCCAATAAAGTCAGGTACTGCCACTCTGAGGACACTCTATTTGCAGTTCTGAGACGTAACCTGAGCTTTACCTTTTCTTTAATTATAGCTGTCAAACGTCAGTGTGTCAGAGAACAAGTTTCCAGTTCTTGCACAAGAATACATTTAGGTGCCAACTGACCACATAACAAGGTTTTTTTTTGGTCCCTGCTTTGGGAAGTCTCTAATGGGAGACTTCTGTACACTCCCATGTGAGATCAAATCTCTGTACACTCCTACCTCTTTTGTACAGTATGGTTACCTTGTTACAGCTGTTGAACGGAATTGGACATAGACTCACTCAGTTCAGTGGGCGTGCATGGAGGTCAGGAAAGTTGAAATGCCTGCTGTGTAAGGCTTTGTGAAACTAGCTGTGTGATCTTTGTATGAAAAGAAAAAAAAAACATCAACAACTTTGTATCATTGCTGACTGTGCGGACCATGTTCACACTGGCTTTTCATTTTTTTTTTTTTGTTTGTTTGGTACTTCACTTTGATAACTGGATAAGCCTGCCAAAGTTCTCCAAAATTCATAGTGATTGTGTGTTGGACATGGATGATTTTTCTTTCTTTGTTTTGTTTTAGTTTTTTTTTGTAAAAGAAGGCTCTTTTACAAAAAGGAGTATGTGGCTAAAAGTATGTCAACTCATCCCATTCAAAAACTTGGTTCAATATCTTGTTGTGTTGCTAATAAATTGAGTTTCTTTCTCCGTCTCTTCCAGGTGTATGTGCATGCACGTGTTTGAGCGTGCGCTGGTTCAGGCGTGAGCGGCGATGGGTGAGATCGAGGGCACCTACCGTGCCCTGCAGACTCCCGGCACCAGGTTAGGGGCCCAGTTCAATGCAGGCATCAGCACCCTGGAGCCCGGCCAAAGCCTGAGCACTGCCATGGGCAGCGGGGGCAAAGGTCATGGCCACGGGTTGCAGTTGCGCGTGCTTGGCCTAGACGACGCCCAGGAGTTCCACGACCTAGAGGTGAGTCGCCACACCTTTACCTGATCTGATCCCTGTGCTTAGTGAGCTGCAGAATTATGGGTAGGGCGTTGCATATCTGTGTGTGTGTTTAGGACACATTCGTGTGCTTTTCCACCGACCCGGTTTAGCCTGGCTCTACTCGACTCTACCCGCGTTTTTTGCTTTTCCACCGGCCCGAAGTAGGGCCAAGTAGGTACCATTTTTCGTACCTGCTTCAGCCTGGTTCTATTTGGGCCAAGTAGGTACTAAAGCGTGACGTGGACTGAGTGACGCTGCTGATTGGTTCAAGAGGTGGTCGCAAGCTTTAGCAGAACCTGTTTTTTTCCCCTTTTAAAAGTTTTCTGCTACAAGAGAGAACAGCTTTTCCTCTTTTCGGTTGTGAAATAATATATTCCAAGCCACAAATTTGATCCACTGGTCTGATATATAGCGCCATCAGCGAGTGTTAAAATAAAAGGTGACAACATCTGCTTGAGTTTCGTTCCACTGAAGTGAATAGGACAATGTGTGTGTGGAATTGCGTTATTTTGGAGTTCAAGTTTTCTGTATTCATATTACAATCAGCCAGTTATTTTTTTTTCCATTATTTTAAACCTATTGGCGTAAGTGTTTACAGTTTTGTATTTGGAGAAAAGTGTACTTATTTCAGGTCAGTCGGCTACCACTTACTACATAGTTGTTAGCAAGCTAACTCTAGAAACATCACGGCAGTTCAGCCATACCCACTTCACAATAGGACCACTTCGTACCCGGGCTATTGGAAAAGCAAACCAGGCTGGTTTCAGCCCTACTCTACCCGGCTCGACTCGGCCCGCCAAAAGTTGTTGTGGAGAGCACTGCAGAGCCAGGTGCACTGTGTGTAAATCCCCCTCAAGTTTCTGTCTCTAATGTAGACTGTAGATTGTGACTACGTCTTTCCAAAGAAGCAGCTTCCTGCTCCTTCTCCTCCTGCTGTGCCTGTCCTCAGGGGCCTGTCCTCATGGACAACATGTGCGTGCTGCTGGGACCGGTGACAGCTGCAGCATGGCTTTGGCCTTCAAATCCTTCCCTCTTTAAGACTGCTTTACTTTGTGTGGCCTAGTGTTACACTGGCGGCCTAAAGGCCTTGCGATGCGAAGAGCTCAAGCAAGTGTCCAGTAGGGTTGCTGTGGAGAGGGGGCAGTCGTGGGCTCATGCTGGTACCATGCTGTTCCAGCTCTATCTGGGTTTTACCCAGACTCCACTGGAGGAAGGGGAAAAATGATCGGATGGGATCGGTATGGGGCTGGGTGTTCAGAAAGAGCTGAAGAGTCTAAGATCTGTGGTGTATGTTAGGCTTGTACTGGCATTTGTAGAGTATTGTAAGAATTTGTAGTGATCCGTGAGGACCAATTCACTGCCCCGCATTTCATCGGTAGCCTGTAGCCAAAAAATGTTCTCTGCGGTCATTTGGTTCTGTGTTTTGCTAAGAGTTTTCTTTGTTTGACTTGAGTTTGCCTCACCTAAGAATACAACAGTTTGGTTTAACCACCCTGATTTATATCAGAAAGGCAAAATATTTAGAGAGCCTCTATCCTCTATCTGGGGGTTTTGTTCTACGGTTCTTGGTATCTGGGTAACCGCAGATGAACAGCATTCTATTCTTTTAGTGGCCAACAGGAGGGTCAAGGTTGTTGACAGAGGGGACAGGCGGGTGGAGGGGCAGAACTAAAGGGGGCTGGGGGGGCTGCTAACAGTTTCCCGAGCTGCAATGCCCATGAAAGGCGCCCATTCTCTCCCCTCAATGCGGAGGAAGTAATGTTTGGAGGGAGCAATTTTGAGCTCATTTTTATATTGAAGTGGGCACGTGGGTCTGCTTGTCTCTAGATAGGAAGCCAATATTGAACAGGTGGTGCGGTGCAGCACTATGTTAGCCAGACGAGCACCTTGTGCTTCTGTTGACTTTTCTGATTTAGCTCCACTGGCTTAGGTTTCCACCGGCTAGTGCAATTGCCCAACAGAGGAAGTGACAATGTTAAACTCAAGCAGTGCGTAACATACATTACATCCATGCAGTGGCGACTGGTTAAAGACCACTGTTGTAAGGATGGCCAGAAGCGGGGCAGCAAGAAGGGTTGAAAACGAGGAGAATTATATGCAATTGGAGTTTTTCTGCCCAATATTTACAGTGAACTTGGACGTTTAAGGAAGTAAATAGGAAAAAAAAAACTTTTCAAAAAAACAAAAACCTAGTTGAGCAGCAATGTCATACGACAGGCTATGCCAAATACATTTAGCCCCATATCTTCAAACATGTTTACTCTGTCACATCCTGCCAGGTATCAGCCAGTCCCCCTTCATCCATGTCTTAAAATAGGCCTCCTGCTATACCATCCACAGCTTCAAACAATTAGGCATCACAATGCTTAAATAGAATAAAAACATATTTTACATTTTCACATTCAAATACCAACACACATTACATCAATGACAAATGACAAAATTCTGTCATTTCCTCCCCCTGTGTGTGCATGCACTCAAGTGTTTGTATTCTGCTATGTTGCAGTAGTGCTGTGTTGGCAACATCTGTTTGCAGAGCACATAAGGATCCTTTAAAAGCATGCGTGTCAGAAGGGCAACAGCTGTGTGGAATATCCCCAATTGACCTAAAAAAGGACAAAGTTCTTAATCAATTCTTCATTGTATTAGGTCCTTGAAGGCATGTCCTTGTTTACTGGTATACTGGGACAATTTCCCTTTTCTACTGTAGTTTGAGATGACATTGTAATTTTCTCTCCCTAACCCGGGTTGTCATTTCTCTCCTTTAAGTCATTTGAGCATCCATTTGGATGGAATCTGTTTTTTAAGCCCTCCAGTAGTGTAAAGCTGTATTTACTCTTAGATAACACTCTGCCACTCACTCTTCTGACAAGATGCCATTAGCCGGTAGAAAATTGTTTCCTAGAATTCCGTTCAGATTTGTTACATTTATTTTTGAGGGGAGGAAAAAAATGAGTGAAATGAAGAAATCTAGGCACGTTTCACACACAGCCATACGTGGACTCGCACACACGCACTGACTGTAGTTGTGTACCCGCCATGACCTGTCAGAGGTGTGTATGTGTGTGTTTTGGTCAGCTGTGTAGAGTGGACCAACTTGGTCTTTCCAGGAATGTGCATACCAATGTCGCCCACTGATATTTCTAACACATGTTGGGCCCCTTTTATTTAGTTCGGAGGCTTGTGAGTGATTACTTTTTTAGATTGTATGCAGGCCACCATTTTCATTTCCCAGTCACCGAGGAACACTGAAAACTGTCTGTGAGCTCTCTCTCTCTCTCTGTGTTTCTCACTTTTCTTTCTCGGTTCACAAATGTACACAGACTGTTCCTGCCAATGATCTGCTCATTTGTATGGGTTGATGCATGCCTTTAAGATATCAAATACCAGAGATGGAATACCAGGGATGGTATAGTGTGTGTGTGTGTGTGTGTGTGTGTGTGTGTGTGTGTGTGTGTCCAGGCGTGGCTCTCCCTGTAGGCTGATCTGGGACCTGGGCAGGAATGCACAGTGGTGGTGGCCCAGTGGGGTGTCATGCTGTGGCGTGTTACCCATTGTAAATGAGATCAAACCACAGGGCCCTTTACACTTACCCACCCTCAAACCCACTCCATCATACCTCATGAGTGTGTGTGCACGAGTGCTAAAGACATCAGGAGGAGTAGAGGAGTGACTGTGCCTCACCCCACCCACCGACCACCTCTTCCTTTTGCTCCCCTCTGCTTCGCTCTGCTGGATCCACTGCGCGCCAGCCTAATAGGAAGCGATGAGGCAGCCACTGCGACAGGCCCCCGCTCCCGCTTCCTCCCAGCATACGCCGCCAGGGAGACGGTCCAAGTGTGGCCTCAGTCGCAACTAATCACAGACAGCCCCCCCCCCCCCCACACACACACACACACACACACACTACCCTCTCCACAGCTCTTGGAGCTGCTAATTCACACGCTCGGGCCCCATTGTTCTCCACTGTAGTAGACAGAATTGGATTTGTTGATTACACCTCTGTAGGATTTGTGTGCTGTTGGGGAGGGTGTGAGTTTGTGTGTGGGTGTGTAAGGGGGGTGGGGGGTGACTATACTCTGACCTAAATCCTTCTTCGGCAGCCATACTAATATTGGCAAAGGCAGTTGTTCAGCAGGAGGTGGAGGAGGACAGTGCTGACAGGGACGTTTATTCATAATCTTATGGGCCCATATGTTGTCTCCGAGAGCCGAGACAACGACCGGCCGTCTTGTGAATTTGCATGGAATTCCACAAATGCGGCATTCCAACGGCTGCATTGCGGAATCTCCGTGGAATGCTCTAGAGCGCGAGGTTTGACACCGGTTCCTCCGCAGAAGCTAAATAAAATGCCCCCAGTAGTGAAGTCTTTGGGTTTGGAAAAAGGGCAAGAGATGGTAGACGAGATGAGGGGAACAGAGAGCGGGAGAAGGAGGGGGTTGGATTCTGGAAGAAGAGGGGGAAGGAAAGGCACTGTGTAGTCTAAATACTTTGTGTGTGTGTTTTTGGGAGGGGGCCTCTGTGAACCAGATTGTGAATGGTTGTTTCCAGTGGAAGGTCTTTTGATGGGGGACATCCATCCTATAATCAAGCGCAACACCTCTCAGCCAAGTGTGGGCCAAAGGCCAACAACCCCCCCCCCCCCCCTCTCATCTCTCCCCACACCCAGAAAGAGAGTGCTGCACCAGTGTGAATTTACTCTAAAGGGGCTGGGGTCCCACTGAGGGACTGAATCTCTCACTCTATCCATCTTGTCTTCCTCTTTTATCCTCTCTTCTTTCTCACCTCCCATTCCTCTATTGCTCTCTTTCTTTTCCTCCTTGGCCATGTTCTGAAAGCACCCTTTGTTTATAACACTCGTGCCCTGTAAAGTGTGTTGCTGCGCTTTGCACGGTGCACAGATTTGTTGTGTCATTTTCACATTTCCTATTATCAGCAGGATGTCTCGGTGCAGTGAAAGCAGTTCGCAGGAAACGGGAAACGCTGATGTCCAGAGTTTGGATGCAAATCCGTGAGGATTAAAACAGTTTAATAGGCCATCATGATAAATGTCATGTCCCTCTGTCATTTACCCACTTTGAATTTAACCTCTGTCTTCTTTTAAATATGGAAGCAGAAAATAGACCAAAATTGTAGGGTTGGTTTCAGCTGGTTCTGTCTCTTCGCTTCCCCATCCCCCCCTTTCCCTCACTCCCATTCTTCCTCCTGTCGGTGTGCTGGCCAGCTCCACACCGTGAGTTATTACAGTGCCCCGACCATTACCTGTGTTGTGTTTGAACTGGCCTGGACTAACAGGACTAATCGAGTCACTGCCCTGGCCGCTGTCACTAGCGGACCAGATGTGTTGGGCTCTTTTGATGACTGACGGGAGCACCTCATGCCCTCAGGCGACGCCTGAAAATGAGAAGAGGCTAGTGTGTGTGTGTGTGTGTGTGTGTGTGTGTGTGTGTGTGTCTGTGTGTGAAACTAGAGGTGGTGTTTGGGCTAAAGGAGGCTTTTTGGGGGCTGATGGAGAACACCTAGTTTGAGTCGGCTCATGACCATGCTGCATCTTGTCACATGGCTTCCTGTGGAGGAGGAGATCTGTTTATCGTTTGTTGTGCAGAAAGCCCTAAGACCTGCCAAATGAGTCAGCCTGAATGACTGTCAGAGTTGAACTCCTGGGGAGCGCTGGTGTAAACAGTCAGTCAGTGTCTCTCTCGCACTCTCTCTTTCTTTCTCTCTCTCTCTCTCTCTCTCTCTCTCTCTCTGTATGTCTCTGTTCCTCAGTTACTTATAGATTACAGGTATCCCTCACTTTCTCTCTTTCTTTCTCTCTCTTTTCTTACTCTCTGTCTCTGTCTGAACAGGTTTTACTAGCCTCTGCTCTGTGAGTAGTGATTTAGGCATCAAGTGTGTTGCGCATTACTGTACCATCCTGTGTCCTATGCCCTGTTTTGTGCTGCTCCGAGGGCTTGGCTGGCTCCAGGTGGGGGGGCTGCCGCTGCAGAGCGGCTGTGGCATGGCTCCACGGGCCTGAAGCAGGCCCCCCTCCTACGCCCTCCTGCAGCAGAAAGCCCAGCCTTGTGGTGTCTGGAACACAGGCCCTCTATTATGCAGCGCTCCCCTGCCCCTTCACAGGCCTTCACCACTCCTCTCTGGGAAAGCCAGAAGGAGGCCAAGAGAGAAAAATGGAGAGGGGCAAAGTGAAGATTAAAGATACAGCGAAGAGAAGGGGACTCAGTGGGGAACGGGAGGCTGGGGGTGCTGTTAAAGTAGTTCGTGAATGTGTGTATGTGTGTGTAATTCACTGAGTGAGTTTGTAAGCGAGGTTTGTGTGTGTGTGTGTATGGGGGGGTGGGGGGAGTACGGAGGTAGGCAGACCAGGAGAATGTGCAGCAGGGCCTCTGTGGGTGGGGGCCGCTTCATCGCGTCTTTACCAGCCAGCACTGGCAAACAAACACATAAATAACGTAAGGTTGACAAGCCAGGGGCGGCGGTTGGAGGAAGAACCTCTTCACTCGGGTGTGAAAGGAGCATATTGTGTCTGATGTTGTGTCCTCAGGAGGAGTGTGTGTGTGTCTGTGTGTGTGTGTCTGTGTGTGTGCATGCTCTCTCTTCAGTAGGTGAGTGGGGAGACGGGAGCCGCGGGATGTTCAACAGTGGAATGTCAGGATTTGGCCCTTTAACTTTTTAACCTCTCCCGTTCTCCAACGGCACAGACCCAGGCTCAGGGGTCAACAGGTCAGAGTGTCATGTTCCATGGAGCCTCTGGATGATACAGCACTAAACACGTGCTGTATCTGTGTACAGTTTGTGTTGCAGTAAAACCTGTACGTCAGAATGACTTTGTTGTCATAGAGGATATGAAGGGAAAGATTGCTTCAATGAAATTTTCTGGGACTATAAAGCTCATTGGAGCATAGTCTGGCCAAGCTACCATGCTACCCAACTTCTATGAGACGGGCATAACCTGCGTCCATCAGATGCCTCTGTATACTACTTGACGAATCTACAATCAGACCACTCATACCGATGACATATGCTCGTTTCTCATTGGTTCCCACTTTTTTGGGAAACAGAAATGCTCTATAACGGCAGCTTGGCCAGAATGACTGAATCGAATGTAGCGCCACAGGAAGTATAGGCGGGCCCTGGCTAGTTTTTGACGGTTCACTGAAGATGTTTTAAAGGTTCACTGAAGGTTGAGAAAGAAACTGCTAAAGGTCAAGGCAGAGCTCAAGTCAAGAACCAAAGTCATGGTATTGATTGTCATAACTTTTATACATCAATAGATTAACCAACCATGAACCGTAAATTTCAGAGATGGTAGCTTTTTTGCTCTGTCTTGGTGCACTTGATTTAACAATTAATTTGTTGTCATCCCCATCCTAGGTTTCTTGAGGTTTCTTTTGCAGTGGCAGTACTGTCACAGAAGTAATTTCATTGACCTCCAGCACATTGAAAAATGTAAAGAGTGTTTTTTTGGCCCACTTTCTGAAGGCCGGCTAGCATTCAATGAATTGCTGTGCTCTCCATTCACACCTGAGTACTGTAATGATGAAAGTTATCCTCAAGAATTTAGATTAGATGGAGGATAATCCAAAAACTTTTTTGTGTGTTTTTTTCCCCTATGTACAATGTACAACAAAATGGGGTTGGTATATTTTCTGCAGACTAAGTGGCTGTCTTGGAAAAGCTATTTGAAGCTTTCCTCCATTTGATCATGAACTGTTGGCTGTGTTGGATCACGGGAGCGCTTGTAGTAACTGGGCTTTAAGAGCTGTGCTTAGAATGGCTCTTGCACGGGTGCTGGTGTTGTCTGATGTTAATTACTGTCTTGCATGATGTTGGATTTTCTGTTGCATGCAGGGCAGTGGGGAACTGGCATGCGCGCAGTCACTCAAATCCTTCTGATGTGCAGCAGTAAAGGAGTGTGTGTGTGTGTGTGTGTGTGTTGCTGTAGAGGTACGTGCAGGTGATTAGGTTTATCTTAATGGTCTTCATAATTGATATATAAAGTCATTCCATCACCTCCCAATACACTAATATCATCTTCATTTACTAGTAGCACAGCAAAACACACACACACAGAAGTCTCACTGGCATGGTTTAAAATCCCTGTCCATATGACTACGTCCATGAGAGCAAATGAGTGCCCTAGCTGTGCCCTAAGCTGATGAAGAACTCCCAGAGGCAATGCACTGATTGCTTTGATCTGTGTGTGTGTGTGTGTGTGTGTGTGTGTGTGTGTGTGTGTGTGTGTGTGTGTGTGTGTGTGTGTTTTTCTGCCTTGCTAGATCAAGTCGGAAGCTGATTGATTGTGGGCCCAATGCATGGTCAAGGCATGTGTGAGTGATGCACCGGCAATGTTGATAGATGGGCAGTGACTTCTACCCCCAATACAGAATATGTGCAAGCTTAATAAAAATGTCATCTGTAGGATGTAGAAGGAAGATCATGCTATCGGGTATTGTAGAATATTGAGTGTGGCATTTGGCTTTTGATTTTAGCTTTCTTGATTAAAACATGGCAGTCGAAGGCATCGTTTGTTCTCTCACCTCCTTGAGTGGGGACAATGCACTGGCGACCTAATAGTACGTGCGTGTGTGTGTGTGTGTGTGTGTGTGTGTGTGCATGTGTGTGTTGTGTTTTGTCTGATGCTGTCCTGTGCAGTGACGCAGCAGCAAAGGGGATCAGTTGGTCAGTAATGTCAGACTACATTAGCCTGGCCAGGTAGTTTCCCTAAGCTCCCCCTCCCCCCTCTTTGCTCCTGATCCCTATTAGCACTCAATTCATCTGACCACAAAAGCAACCTCACCAGCTGTCCAGCCGGCAGCCAGGAGCAAGCTGCCACGTGTGGACTCGACCATGGGTCTAAAAACTGGTGTGTCTGTGTGTGTGTGTGGGGGGGGGGGTGTTTGGGGGGGGGGGGGGGGGGGTGAGTGTGAAATAGAACAACAGAGATGTGTTAACTCTGACTGCAACAGGTGTGTGTGTGTGTGTGGCATTCAACAGCATGTGCAGGAACACTTGAATTCATTTGTGCTCTCTTCCCCAAGTGATCCGCCTGCATTCAGGCAGCCTGTGGTCTTGGTACACAGAGACTAACACATGGCACACCTTTTACCGTGTGTGTGCCAATGACGCAGGCCATCAGGGACTGATATCTTACAATACACGAGGCATCAGAGTGAATACAGCTCAAACTGGTTTGACGTGACCGTGATTAATGAGATCCCCCAGATTACCAAACAGGATTGCCAGTCAGGAGCGTGTTTTCCTCATGTTTGGTTGGGTTTGGTTTCAGCATGAGTGGCTGGCAGGTTAATGATTGCCAAAGCTGCAGTGTGTGCTTTCGGTCTGGTCTTGGTATTGTGAGGTGTGGCTCCTATGCGGGGGCTGAGTATTGAGTACTCATTGCCTAAGGGGCGTGTGTGTGTGTGTGTGTGTGTGTGTGTGTGTGTGTGT
>JAGFZM010000328.1:1327509-1351675 GCA_017657215.1 Limnothrissa miodon | reverse complement strand
GGTCGCTGTAGGGAGGGTTAAAATGGAACTGTAATCAGTTAGGAAATATGTCTTTTTTTTTTTTTTTTTTTTTTTTAATTATTATTTCTGTTTCCAAAATCAAACGAATAAACGCTGTGTGTGTGTGTGTTTTGAAAGTGATGTCAAGGCTGCCATTATAGCCCCCCCCCATGAAAAAAATGGCTAAAATAAGACAGGATTTGTGATATGCTTTGTGAAGTGTTTCGGCTTCAACTGTAAATTCTCTCTGTCCTATTTACAGTGTCACTTTTCTGTGCATTTCTTTTTTTTTTCTTTCCTCATTGCCTCTGTGTTTTGCAGTGGTCAGACCCCTGCAGAGTCGGACTTCCAAGTGTTGGAGATCGCCCGGAAGTTGGAAATGTATGGCGTGCGGTTCCACCCCGCGGCCGACCGCGAGGGCACCAAGATCAACCTGTCCGTGGCCCACATGGGCCTTCAGGTGTTCCAGGTAAGTGGGGTGAAATCATAGACAGAGGCGGCATGTGGTGCTTTCTTATGAATTCATCGAGGTTTGTTCTCCATTACACACTTCACACCGTCACACACTTGCAAACACACACATAACGTGATCATTGACATTCTTTGCCTCCTTTAAACACTGACTATTCCTCTCAGGGCTTGACGAAGATCAACACTTTTAATTGGTCAAAGATCCGCAAGCTGAGCTTCAAGAGGAAGAGGTTTCTCATCAAACTCCACCCTGAGGTTCATGTGAGTCTGCCGCATTGCTCTTCGATGCCAACTCTGATCTTACCCTGCTAATAGTAATCCTCCAGTTGCACTATTACAGTAAATGAGATTTTATTTGTTATTTTTTACATTTGCAGTTGAGTGGGCCTTTTTCAAAGTGGCTTCTGAACTAATGCTGATGTTGGCTTGTTGGTTCTGTCAGGGTCCTCACCAGGACACACTGGAGTTCCTGATGGGCAGCAGGGATCAGTGTAAGATCTTCTGGAAGAACTGTGTGGAGCACCACTCCTTCTTCCGGCTGTACGATCAACCCCAGCCCAAGGCCAAAGCCATCCTCTTCAGCCGAGGATCCTCTTTCAGATACAGGTATGTGCATGTAGGGTTGTGCATGTAGGGTTGTGTCTGTGTGTGTGTGTGTGTGTGTGTGTGTCTGTGTGTGTGTGTGTCTGTGTGGATGTATGGACCTGTGTTGCCCCTGTCTCCAGTAGTCCTTTAGTGCCTCAGCACAGTACATTTTCAGACGGGTCCCCTTTAAATCTCCTTATCACCAATAACTCTGATTAGACCCTGTCAGGCCCGCCTCTGCCATGCTGTGACTGTGGCCCTAGCGTTCACGTTCATTGTCCGAGCCCTAATGGCGTTGTCTTTGTTCCCATGACCAGCGGCCGCACCCAGAAGCAACTGGTGGAGTATGTGAGAGACAGCGGCGCACGGAGGACCCCGTATCAGAGGTGTGTGATTTTTCGCTAAGATTAAAGGGGTGTGATTACTGGCCAAGATGGAGCAACACAATGCAAATATTTCCGGTCTGCACAAGCATGAGGGTCATATCCTTTTGTTCAAAAATAGTTGGATTTGTGTATGTGTGGGAGTGTTTGGTCAATTCCATTCATGGACGCAGACCAACATTTCCATTCTATTTGTTTAGAGTCTCATGCGATAACAGAAGGGTATACACACAACAATGTGGGGGTGGGGCAGAGTTGTATGGTATTGGGATAGCAGGTGGATGCACAGGGATTGCAGGAAGGGTGCGAGGGTGGGTTCTGTGTTTGGATGGGCAAGGGGACTATGGACTGTCCTGGGCCTCCTGCGTGTGGGGTAATTCCCGGTCTGACTGCTTCTCTTTGACAGGAGGAACAGCAAGATCCGCATGTCTGCCCGCTCCCTAGCAGCAGATTTCCCTAAACAGGTTGGTAGAGAAGTACTAAACATTATTTCTTATGTTATTTTAAACACTTAAAATCTCCTATATGCTTTATTTTCAATTTTTCCTCCTCTAAAATAAATCTTGCGTTGAACGTCGATACCCCACCCCTATTCTATTTTATTGCACATCATACTGTAAAAGCTCCCCCACAATCCTTCATCATTCCATCTTATTTTCCCTTTCCCTGGATGTCTCTGTTCTCTCTCTCTCCTGCAGAGCCTGTCCTTCAACCACAGCCTGCGGCTCCCCGGCTCCCCAGCCTCAGCCACAGTCTCCTTCCACTCCCTGCCCCCCACCGGCGGCTCCTCCATGTGCCTGGACCCCCAGATCCAACTGCAGCCACCCCACCACGGCCAGCCTGCCTTCCAACAGAGCCTCCACCACCATCAGCAGCAGCACCTCCAGCAGCAGGAGCAGCCTCCAAGGCCTCCCAGCCCCCCGAAGGAGGACCCGGTCAAGGCCGCCACCTCGCCCCCGTCCCACTACGCCTTCCAAGGTGCCACTAGTAACCGGGCGACAGCAGGAGACTGCGGCCCCTCGTTTGTGTGTGTAGAGAGTAGCCTCTCCTGTCCCCTGCAGCAAATCTCCCAAAATGGCAATGAGGATAGCATGTTGTGGGATCACGGTAGTGGGAGGGGGGTGGGGGTGGGCGTTGGGGTAGGGGTCGGGGAGAGGAAGGGCGTTTTAACACCCGAGGCTTTCGAAGCGGAGCTGTTGCGCGGCCGGCACCCGTTGCCAGCAGCGTCAAGCCCCGGCCGCTACCCTCTGGGCTCTGCTCACCTGCAGGTGTCGGAGGAATACATCGATGATGACCCGGCCGAGATGTCGTTCTACGCCGGCAGCGCCGAGGCCTACTCGTACGGCTTCGAAGAGAAGGCCAGCCACTTTGCCTACCTGGAGGAGGAAGAGGAAGACGAGCTGGAGGAGGGAGACATTGGAGGGGAGGTGAACGGCGAGGGGGGCCTGGTCCCAGCCTCGGCTGAACAGTACGGGCTGGGCCTGGAGGACCTGGGCGGGGGCCTGGGCTCATATGGTGTGCTGGGTTCCCGCGGTCGCTCGGAGACCAGCTCGCTGGTCAACAACCGGTCAGAGTGCAGCTCGCTCGACCCGCTGCCGCTGGGCTCGGCGGCCGGCGACTCCCTCTCGCTCTCCTTCCCGCTGGGCCTCTCCGGTGGACCCGACTCGTCCTCCTCCCTCCGGCTGCCGGGCTCGGAGAACCTGTCGGAGGCCAGCTCCATGGTCAACTTCCCGGCGTGCTCGGTACGCTCGGGTGCCAGCTCGGCCATGCAGTTTGGCGAGCTGGTGGAGCAGCTGGAGCAACTCAGCTACCCGCCCACGGCCACAGAGGGCTCCGACAACGCCAGCTCGGCCTCCGACTCCGACTGGGGTTCTGACGCTGGCCTTCCCCCCGAGCAGAACCTGTTCTATGCCAACCCGCTGGTGGGCGGCGGCAGCGGGGTGGAGGGTTTCTTGCTGGAGTGCCACAACCTGCGGGCACTGGGCATGGGCGAGCCTTCTGGCCCCGGCCATCTTAAAATGTAGCTCTTGCTCCCCTCCTCCAACCTCCCCGCATCTGCCTGTAAACCAGCAGAAGCTCCATGGCTTACATGAGTCTGACCGAATGCAGACTAAAACCTGCTGTCAGGGGTCTCCTTTAAAATGCTGAAAATGGCTTGACACTTAAATATGACAAGCCATGAAGGTGGTAGTAGTAGTAGTAGTGGTAGGAGCAGTGGTAGTAGTTAAACTAGAAGTTAGCATTCAATCCTTTTCTGCTCTTTCTTGCTTTTCAGTCTTGGCACTTGTGGTTCTCTGCTTTACGGAGGCCATGCTTTCTTGTGTTTTTAGCTCTTGTGTTTGCCGATGGGAGGGTGGTGTGGTCTTGTGTTTACCCTTGCAGCACTTTCTGTCATGCCATTCCATGGCAGTTCTGGTGGGCAGTATTCTCAAGTCGTGGCTGACATGATCATCCTTGTCTCAGTTGCGAGCATCTGTAGACAAGCCCTCAGATACAATAATGGTAGTAACAATAATAAGATGATTATAATAATACTGATAATTGGTACTTTGTACTTCTTAAAGATGTGTTTGAATATTGTATCTTTTCCTACTTCCCATCACCTCTTTGTGTATCAAATTCTATTCACTCCTTTCAGAATCACTTATCACTTCTTTATTTTTTTTTAGGTTTTACCTTTTAAAGTCTGTTGTGGTATAGCTTGTAGCATTGTGGATGTGTGAATGGGATTTGGTGGTGGTGTATGAAGATCCTTTTTTTCACCCTGTGAAGGAATATTAATTAGAGTTTATTTCTAATATTAATATGAATGTTTTTCATTATTTACAAGACAATGTTTGATTTTAAATATATGTCTCATGTGCCAATCAAAATTGAATCACAGAAGGACAGACTTGGTTGTTTGGTGTGTGCATTTTAAAGCACTGATCTCAGTGATTGTTCTTGAACAGTAAAGTAATGCATTTCAAAAGAAGCAGTTCAATGTGAAGCTCAGGCCAAATGTTGCTTTGGATCCCTGAGGATCAGATTAGTTTGCATATTAAGAGAAAAGCATACACTCCTCAGTTACCGTTTTTCCACACTTGGTAATAGCCATTTTTTCTCTCTCAAACCTTTTTAAGGAAAACAAAATCCCCAAAACGGTTGGAAATTGAGCCTTTTCACCGGGCACAGTTTTTAGAGTGGTTTTGTCGAGTCATTCTACTCAGGGCTTAGTTTAAACTTTCCGACACTCAATTGTGCAGTGAAAGGGGTGCCCGTTTTGGTGATTTCCAATGCCAAGCAGCAATCCAGACCAAAGTTTGGTTGAGCCTTAATCCCACCTCTTGAGTGAATGTGGTGATGCTTTTGCTTCACACTGACCCCTGCTGAAACCCCAATCCAGATTTTTGAATGTGTACGTGTGTTTGTGGTGGTACATTATTTTAATTTCCCAGCTCCAGCATGTTGCACAGTCTGTGGTGCTAAACAATATGTAGTAACTTTGAGACGGGATGCACACATTTCTGGCTGGAATTTGTTGTGAGTTCCCTGGGATTTCACTTGCGAATTGCCTGTTTAAAATTCCAGGGCTTTAGCCGGTCTTGCAGCAACTCTTTGGAAGAATGTAAACAGTAAAGCTGAGCCAGATCAAGTGCATATGCTGTTGGCCGGGATCCCTGCTAACCCAACGAATGGGTTGCGGGGGCCAGTCTATGTGAAGCTGTTGTACTTTCTTGCTGCTGCAGGCTTTGTATACAGCAGCAGTCAGACTGAAGTCAGTTGGTCTTTATGGAAGAAGAAAAGAAGATGTGGATAGGTAAACTCTATATTTTGCCCTGAGCTAAGTTGCATGATTGTCTGGGAATTATCTAGAGTGCATAGCCCAATGTAGTGTTTTTAGCTTGTGTAAACATTTTTTTATGCTTTTGATTCAGGTACTGTAAATAGAACCTTAACTTTTCTAACACATACATAATTCATAACCACATACCCCATTTTGACTCGTGCAATAAGTCCATTGCAAGCACTTCCGGATCTTTGCAAAAGCTCCAGCCTTAGATTGTTGCACTTTTTGCTTGGATCCCCTTTCTGTGTGTCCACACTGTGCTTGTATACATTCACAGTCCATGTGGCTCTATTTGATAATAGAAATGTTGCCATAGTGCACTTTCCTGTACTCCTGGAGTGTGTGTGTGAGTGTGTGTGTGTGTGTGTGTAGGCCCGTATGTGTGCATAGTCTGAAACCCAGTGGTGCAGGGTACGCCAGCGCTCGCAGCTCTGTTGTTTCTGTCAGGCTGCCAGCCCACAGGCATGCCGTTTGGACTGTGAGGTTCTCCGCTCCTCGGGTCGGAACGTTGATTCCGTGCCTCAGTACGTGGACTGCACAGAGTGCCTCTGACCCTTAACGAGGGGATGGAGAACGGTGGGGTTTAATCAGTGGTGGTGGTCAGGGGGGGTTGGGGTAGAACTTCTAATGATGTTTTTCACTACACACTGATGTCATTTCCTCCTGTGCGTCTGCCCGACAAACCCCTCTGTAATTTCCTGTCATTCTAACCTGCCTGGAACTGCCAAAGGGCGGTTTATACCCATACCCTTGGTCTGATTTCTTGTGTGTGTGTGTGTGTATGTGTGTGCGCTTGCAAGTAAGTTTTTGTATGTGCTCTTCTCCTTTCACCTTTTCCCTGGCTCCATTTTTGAGTTCATTTTGTCATTTTATCTGAATATTCTCTGTAGGCCCCCTCCAGCTGGTCAGCTTTTGAATGCACTGCCGTGCACAGAGAGCAATTAGACCTAGTAGTGTGGTTTTGGCAATCATGAAATAACAGTTTAGTGTGTAGGCTACATGTGTGTTCAGTTGACGTTGCAGTGAAAATTTCCAATCCAGAACTTAAAAGAATTTTAAAAAGTGCCACCACTCGCAGGATTTAACCCAGGAGTAGGTTCGAAGATTCCTTCTGTGCTGCCTTGCGTTCTATTGAAAATCTATTTTGCATCTTCAGATCAGAAGTCAAATTGGCAAATGTGGTAAAACTGGATTAGTTTGAAATTGCATGTCAGACAGAGGCCCGGTGAAACAGAGCAGTCTTTTCTCATTGTCATTTTGAGAGACCGCAAACAGTCATCCATTTTTGTGTGTGGAATGTCCCCACCCGTGTTGTGGGTCCAGACGGCACCTCTCTACTCTCACAAGCGAGGACCAGGGAGGGGACTTGTCTCCACCGCAGTCTGTCCTGCTCCCTGGGGGCATTTCGTGGGCTGGAGGAGGGCTGGTGGGGTCAGGAGACGGAGGGCAGTCTTCCACAATATTCTTAGGAAAACCTCTCTAAAAGGCTTCTGGTTGGACACCTGCCTGTCTCCCTGCCCTGCTCTGCCCTGCCTCCCCCTACGCTCTGACAACCTGTCACCAGAGACACCCGCGGAGTGCACCGACACCTTGACCATCATTCACCCCGTCCTCATCTACCCCCGTTTGGACCCCCTGTTGGAGTTAGACCCTTTGAACCCTCTCACCCCTAATTGTGTACACACACACACAAACACACACACACACACCTCACCTCACCCACTCTCCTGCTGCTGTGTCCTCAGGGCATTAGGACAGAATTAGTGACTGGTAATGCTGTAAAACACAAAAGGTTTCAAGGGAAATTGAGGGAAATCCGCTTGTGGCCCTGAGGCTTTGTTTCATTATATGTCACATCATCACAAGATGGCCAGTCCACTGACTCTTGTGTTGCTTTTTTAAATGCCAGTGGATCTGTGAATTAGGTTTGCAACATGCAGATATTGGCCTTTTAAATGAACTCAGTATTCCTAAATAATTAGTAGTACAAATGCATTCATTAGGCTTCTTAAATAATGCCATTAGTATTTCTAGCTGCTGATTCATTGTCATGACTGCACTCAAATGGCATTACAATGTTCTCATATAAGCCATATAGTTACAGCTTGAGCTGTCACAATGCATTACATACGCTTTGGCCTTTTTATACTTCAGGGAAACACACCTCTCTTTTATATTTGCTTTTTAATGATCAGTTGATATTAGCTCAATTTCTACTCAGTATGCACTTGCTACTCTGGACATAAGGACAATTTTAAAAGCTTTGTAATGCCTTGTGACACTTTGGGTTGTTAAAGCATATAAGATATCCTTATAATAATCTTACTACAGTGCAGTCATTATAATGTATTATTATTATTATTATTATTATTATTATTATTAATTCGGTTCTGAAGTGAGAAGGCTTTCTGGATGCATTATAATCCTATATGAATGTTAACACTGAGTTAATGGAAAAGGTTACAAATATTCTTTCCTCTAAGCCATTTTTAAACATTGCAAACGGTTTACGTGTAAATGTCCTAATATCTGGGGGTCTTCATAAGTGCCAGGATTTATACCGAGTTTCAGGCTAAAAGATGGCACTTCTATTACATGCATCAAACTCAAGCTTGTTCCCTCAGTATCCTGTTCACTGCCGAGTCCAAAGAAGGTCTCTGCATTTGTCCTTTCCTGTCAACCTTTGTCTATACACTCCCAGCAGTGACAAGTATGAATTTTTGCAGTTAAAGCCATTTGAAGTTTCATTTGTAGTCTTGTTCGCAAATTGCCTTTGCTCTTGCACACTTTTTGCTAGCGTTGTTATTTTTATTTAGTTTGATCCTCATTGTATCAAACTGAATGACTTCCAATGCTAAAACAGCACTTCCCCTTTCTAAACGTTAAACAAATCACTAATGTGGTTCTTTGGGTTATGTGCCTGTATAAAGAAAGCAAATACTTGCCTTGGCCTGTATATTCTACTTCTGTTAGAACAGTGTCCTTTGTCAATGTAGAGACACAGGTGCTACAGTATATGCTTTAGAGGTGAGAAGATTTTGGATAAGCCTCGCTTTGATACCAATCTCAGTCACCACCAAATTACTCTCAGGCTTGTCATTCTTTTTGAATATGCACAGACCACTGATCATGGGGCTTTTTTATAATTAAGAATTAATTAACAAAAACATATTTTTTAATGTAATGATTACTAATGTGAAACCAAAAGTGTACTTATACCTGTGTGTTTGTTTTGTTATTTCACACCTTCTTTTTTTCCTTTTAAAATAAAAGAATCACTTTTGGGTAACCTGAATTGCATTTCAGACATAACTTCATTTTTAACAACGGGAACTAACAAAAATAAAACGCAGGAAACCAGAAAAACTTTTAATACATCTCCTGCTTAAGGTTGATGCAAGTAACTGACTAACAAATGTATACTTCCCTCCTCAGTTCTAATGTTAAAATAACGCATAACGTAAGCATAGTGAAACGACATGACTAAGGCCCAGCACAGTGATGGGATCTTCTCTCAGATAAGCCACCTTTTCCAAGAATTGTTTCCGGGTCATGCAGTCAAAATCCATAATGGCGAGTGAGCTCTTGACCTGTGCATTAGTTTTTTTCCGGATGACTCCTCTTGACTTTTAAATCCACAGACGCGGAGCATACGGAGACGTTGACCTGTGAGTCACGCTTCCCCTGCTCAACTGTTTTTAATTGTTCCCAGATAGAGAGGTTTGTTTTATGACAAAACATGAGTCCAGACCCAGAGATACCTTATCCATTATGTCACCTTAGCAACCACTGCCGGACCAGCAGTAGAAAAGCAGCTTTCCGCACTCACTGTTAGCAATGCCAAGGCATTAGGCCAGTTATTAAGCTCCAGCTTTATGTGCCACTACAGCCCAAGGCTAAAACAGTTTGGGAACTGGCCGTGAGACCGTCTGACCGTACCGACTGCGTGTTTGTACAGTTTGGCCAGGAAAGGAAAGGAAGGTGAGATGGGAAAAGTAACAGTATGGTGCTAGAGCACTGCCTTGGACTACAGGAGAGGTGCACGTGCATCCGCCTTTGCCATGGCCACAAATACTTTGGGCTGTGTGTGATGGAACACATCAATCACATTGGGAAAACCTGGAGGTGGATTAAACAGTTTCCACCTTTTGGTGCATTCATCCCCCCCTGTGCCGTGATTGTAGCCAAACAGCAAGTGAGCTAAAGAATAGAACTCTTGTCCAAGCCCAGCACCAGTTTCTCAAACTAGACAAAGACCAGTTTGACTCCGTTTGCTTGTTTCAGGTCTAGATCTCTTGCTGTGAGAAAACAGGCATAGATCATTTGTGTTTGCACATGACAACTAGGGTCAGGAAGACATGAGGGAGAGGTGTGTGTGTGTGTGCACATGCATGTCAGAATAGTGCTCTTGACACTAAGGTTATTTTGGTGGCATCCCAGAGACAGAAGCAGGAAGGAGAGTCATTTAGAAATGGCACAAAAACGGTCTCTTAAAAAGCATACTACTCTGTAGAAGTGCCATGTGTGAAAAAGGAGACCATGAGGACACACACTTTCTTTCTCTCCCTCTCTCTACACACACACACACACACACACACACAGTCATTTCCTGTCAATTTCAGAGGAAGCTCTTGCTGACCCAGAGTAGCAGACTGGGACCAGGGATGCACCTCACTTGCTGGATTCCTGTGCGCACCCCCCTCACACACTCACACTCCTCATGTTTTACTCTGTGTTTCAATTGGCTGTCGGCCAGGTCAGTCCATCGCAGACGAAAAGCCCCCAACCCCCCCCCCCCCTTTCCCTCCTCTTCCACCCCCACCCTCCTGCCCTGCTCCCTTTCGTTTCCCCCCGGCCTATGTCATCCCCCGTGGGACAGCCAAGTTAAACTGTAAACCAGGACCCGCCCCACTAGCTGGCCAGACCGACCACATTCCTGATAAGCCGCTTCTTCAGGAATTATTTCCGGGTTGTGGAGTCACCTTTTTTTTTTTTTTTTCCTTTTCCTTTTTACATATTGTGCATCGGGTCTCTGTGTGAGTGTGTGTGTGTGTGTGTGTGTGTGTGTGTTTTGCCTTTTTCCATCATGGTTCTGTTTTTGTTTTTTTTGTCTCTCGCTTACTTTTTTCCTCTTTTTCTAATGAAGAGTTGTAGCATTTCTTTTGTGTCTTAGTGTGAGTTCTTGTGTGTTTGTGAGGAAGAGTTTCATGTGAGTGAGAGGGTAAGACCAACATGAATAATCTCTCTCTCTCTCTTTCTCTCTGTGTCTCTCCCTCTCTCTCTCTGAACATTGACAATAAATCACTGTGGGTGACTCTCTCAGCTTAGCAAACAGAAGAGCTGGAAATGTGGGAACCATCACCCATCCTGCAGCGTAACCCCGCCCATCTCCCCCTCCATTCCTCCACTCCTTTTCCCTGCCCCCTCTGGCCTGCCCCCACCCTCTTTCAGGTTTGAGGTCTATTTGAGTGTGAAATGTGCTCTGTCTGTGTGGGTGAGCCCATTTAGACAGCCCTCCCCCCTCCCCCTCTTTAGCTTGTTTCTGTCAAAATATTGAGGGAGCCGCTATCCTGGGGGATAATTGGTCTCGTCCCAGAGGTGCTCAAAGACGATCTGAAATGATCTACGTGTTGGTGGATGTTGGAGGGATGACTGTGTCAAAGGGCTTAAAAGGAGCAGTGAGAAGATTTTTGGTTGTCATTTTACATTTGATTTGCGCTGATTGAGTAAATTTGGTCTGGGTGTACTGTACTTATGGAGTACTTTTACAGACAGGTCTTGGTGTTTGAACAACTATTGTATCAGTGGCTTATAAAACATCTAAGCAAACTGAAAATTAACTACATCTGAATGTATTGTGGGTGTTTCGCTTGTGCATTTTGCATTAGCCATCTGAACAGTAGTTCCTGAGCTTGGAAATGGACCTTATTGCAGCTGGCCTGTTTCACTACAGGTGACCCGAAAAAGTCGAAGTTCTGGTTGTAAAGCAGAACACTGTGTGTTGGGCCGTGGAGGGTGGTGCTGGGCATAAGTGATCCTCATCCGTGCCTCTGAGCTGTGGAGGATTAGCCTCACGGCCCGTCTGACAGCCTCTCTCTTCCTCGCCTGCAGATATCTACACGACACACGTGTACGGACAACTCTAAAAGCCTGTGCCCTTTTCCTAGATTTGCTACGGGGATAAACATTTGGTGCAGCGGAGCTTACACGCTTCACAAGTAACGGTTTTAAAATCCTGCTTGAAGAATCGTCAAACTGTTTTTTATATATATATATTATAACCCCATGCCATGCTTCAGTTTTTTTTTTTTTTTATTACGCATGACCTCAACCGTATGTTTCATTTTTAAATAAAGCCTTACTTGGAAAAAGGAGTGCCCATTGATTTGATGAATTGAAAACACTCAAACACTTTGTTTTAATTATCGCCATTTTAGGCGTTGGGATTTTGGGACATGTATTTGGTCATGCGTAAGGCATGATATACTGCCTAACTAACAGGTTTCTCTCTCTCTCTCTCTCTCTCTCTCCCCATCCTAGATCCTTCCACCATGGACAGCCCCCAGCTCTCTCCCTTCAGCCCCAAGGGTCCCCTCTGCATGTCGCCCTCCTTCCAGATGTCCACGCTAAGTCTGCCCGGCCAGGCGCCCTCGCCCCTGCAGAGCCCCATCCTGAGCGATGTGGGCACTGGCAGGCTAGACGAGGATGAGGAGGGCAGGAGGAAGGTACAGCCGCTCTCGCATGCCGTCCTCTCGTTCTGCTTACCCTTAACACCTTCACGTGTTGGTGACCTTTACGTGCCCGTAACCTTTACATGCTCATGACCTTTCGCCAATCAGTTTTCTAAGCTGTTTTCTAAACACCTGGATTTTTTTCCTGGATTCTTTTCAGTTGTCTAAGCTCTTCTCTACACACCTTTTGTGGCGATGGTCTGTTGGTTTTGGTGTGGGAAGTTTCATCTTCTTGCTCTTCTGACTGTCAGGGGTCATTGAGTTCTCTATTTGAGGAAGAGCATAAAAATTGTGAAGTAGATAATTAGTTAGTTTCATGATTTAGGTTCTCTAAGAGCCGATATACAGAACAGATAGAAATCAGTTACAGAGCCACACGCATCAGCAAGTCATGCATGTTACTGCAGTCCTATATATTTTGCCACCTGTGTGTGTGTGTGTGTGTACACATGGCATTGGATGAGCCTGATCCATATGTCTGTCTTTCACAGAGATATCCCACTGATAAGGCCTACTTCATTGCCAAAGAGATTCTGACTACAGAGAGAACCTACGTGAAAGACCTGGAGGTCATCACAGTGGTGAGTTTAGATGTCCGATAAGCATCTTTAAGGGTTATGTCTTTGCATGTCTCTGTGTATATAAGTACACATGATGGGTTTTATCTGTGTGTGTGTGTGTGTGTGTTTACAGTTGAGAGGATGAGATCTATGTTCTGTTATGTCTTTGTCTCTGTAAGCACGTTGTTTATGTCTGCCATATGTTCCCTCACCAGTGGTTCCGCAGTGCTGTGGTCAAAGAGAACGCCATGCCAGAGGGCCTCATGACACTCCTTTTCTGCAACATTGACCCCATCTACGAGTTCCACCGAGGCTTCCTCAAAGAGGTCGACCAAAGGCTGGCTCTATGGTAGGCACCCTTTGTTTAGTCATTATGTCTCACATTATATCTCAATGCTGGTGCACAGTTCAGCAAAAAGTAATGCCTTGTGCTAGTAGCAAGATTCCCACGCCCAGACATCTGAGCTGAAAATGCTGTGTTATGGGTTTGTTCAAATCAACATACAGTGTGTAAGGTTGATTGGAGGTGTGATGTTGGACTCTGGACCCTTCTGTGCGTTCCCAGGGAAGGACGCTCAAACGCACACGTGAAGGGTGACTACCAGAGAATCGGGGATGTAATGCTGAGGAACATGAGCGCATTGAAGGTAAAACTAGCCGTGTGTGTGTGTGTGTGTGTGTGTGTGTACTGTGGATGTCTTAGTTTTGTGGATGTCTTAGTCATCCACCCACATGAAACATTATCATTGCTCACTATGGCTGTTGGTCATTTTTAAATTTTTGCCCAGTTTGCTCAATCCCATCCACAATAATTAGCTTCAACTTAGGGTACCAAAGTGCCATTGCCTGTCTCTGAGCGCTAAAGACTTAGCCCTGCTATGCGTCATTCCTTTTCAGGAGTTCACCAGCTACCTGCAGAAGCACAACGAGGTGCTGACGGAGCTGGAGAAGGCCACCAAGCGTCTGAAGAAGCTGGAGACAGTCTACAAGGAGTTTGAGCTGCAGAAGGTCTGCTACCTGCCCCTCAACACCTTCCTGCTCAAGCCCATCCAGCGCCTCATGCACTACAAGCTCATCCTGGAGCGCCTGTGCAAGCACTACACGCCCGAGCATCGCGACTACGACGACTGCAAGGGTGAGGGACCAGGGACATAGGGCAGCTAGGCAGTTAGGGGGGGTGGGGGTCTAGGGAAAGGGTGAGGTAGAAATAATGACCTTCTGACAGAATTACGGAATTTCACTGCATTTTTTACACCTGTAAAACTAAACTTACTGTAAAATTCCTCCTCTGTTCCCCTGAAGCCAAGTGGTCAATTAATTTGCTCTTTACCTGGTTAATACACACCAGTTCATAATTCCCAAGTAAGTATGTTGGAAACAACGGTGCAATGGTGAGAGTGAAGTGTGAGGGCAGAGACGTCTGGCTGAAGGACATCAGTTGTGATGAACGGAGGGAACATAAAATGGTGCTGTAGTACCGATAATCAACACCTGAAGGGAAGGCAGGCTCTAAGTTGGTTTGTTTGTGTTTGTCTGTCTGCCAAGGATGTCTGTTACAGATCATTTGAACGTCTGTTGCATTCTTAATATTGTAGTCTGAGTGTCTGAGTCAGAGTGTGCTTGTGTCTAGGCCTGTGCTTGTATGTTCATGAATGAATGTATGTATGTATTTGTGTGTGTGTGTGTCTGTGTGCAGAGGCGCTGAAGGATGTGGCAGAGATCGCAGCCCAGCTCCAGAGCAGTCTCATCCGTCTGGAAAACTTCCAGAAGCTCACGGAACTTCAGAGGGACCTGATTGGCATTGAGAATCTCACAACCCCTGGCAGAGTAAGCACATCACACGATTCAACACACGCTTTAGCAGAGAACGCGTTCCATGTCATTCTGCTAAATCTCATTACAACTCTTCACACTTTACGAACTGAATGTGATTTAAGATTTGGTACCTTTCACAGGAGTTCATTCGTGAGGGGTGTCTGTACAAGCTTACAAAGAAAGGCCTGCAACAGAGGATGTTCTTCCTGGTAAGTTCCCACACACAAGTGTTGTTGTGTTATTTGATTTTATATTTTAAAGTAAAAACATCATTTATGCCCTTTATTTCTCTTTTCTCTCCTGCAGTTCTCTGACATGCTCCTGTACACCAGCAAAGGGGTGACTGCGACCAATCAGTTCAAAGTGCACGGCCAGCTGCCGCTACACGGCATGATTGTGAGTAACATCAAGTCTACCCAATATAAAGCGCAGGCATTATGTTACGTCTGCAAACATGGGCCAAACGTGTGCTGAGCCCTGTGCAGCAGAGAGAAAGGTGCTGCTATACGGCCTATATGTCCCTCCAGTCTTAAAGGCCCACTAAGCAACATTTTTCAGTTAAAGGGATAGTTCGGTTTTTAACACATTGAGCCCCTTTCACAGGTTGTCTAAAATGAAATAAAGTGGTTGACACCAAAATCTTGATGATTGCTCCTGTCTCGGCTATTTGGGAAATATAGAATTGCCTCTGCCTGCCTTTAAAATGGCTAGCAATGGGCATGTGTTGTTTCTATCCTTTAAACACTGGTTTTAAAAAAATGCTACTCATGGAGTGATTAGTGGCGCTTGCTGATGTTCCAACTCAAGTATCGTAGCAAAATACAGTTTCTGTCATGTTTTATTTGCCATTTTGTAAGTCCCATAGGGATCTATTTGCTCCTTCATGTAAACAAAGTGCCAAATAAAACATGACGGAAGCTTTATTTCGCTACGATACATGTTTTGGAACATCATTGAGCACCACAAACCACTTGGTGAGTAGCACTTTTTTAAAACCAGTGTTTTAAGGATGGAAACAACACATGCCCATTGCTAGCCATTTTGAAGGCAGGCAGAGGCGATTCTACATTTCCCAAACAGCCGAGACAGAAGCAATCGTCAAAATTTCGATGTCAACCACTTTATTGCATTTTAGACAACCTGTGAAAGGGGCTTAATGTGTTAAAAACCGAACTATCCCTTTAATTAATCTGTTTCATACTGTTTAGGATGCTAACATGAGTCATTACACGGCGAACGAACAGTGTAGAATGTGCCACTGTTGCCTACAACGGTAGATACAGCATTTGCAATGTACAACAGCGGCGGTCCGCCTCCAATAGAACGCAATACAGCTGTCTTTAGAGGGAGCTTGTGGGAGAAAAAAAACAGAAGCCTGCTTTAACATGCTAGTAGTGAAATTAGCACTATGCACACATGCTAGTTGGACAAATGATCCAGAGGCCAGTTTAGTTGAAGGATGAATAGAAGTGTGTGTGTGTGTGTGTGTGTGTGTGTGTGTGTGTTATGCGAACATGCTGGTGGTTGTGAGGGTATAGTATAGTGTAGTGAGGGATTGGATAGGAGTGTGTGTTAGCTGGACAGGGCGCCCTCTGCAGGTCGGCCTGGTCTCCTAATGGTGGTGTGTGTCTCCTTCAACCCCAACGCAGCTCATTGTGTTGGAAGCACCGGTGAGTAGAGCCACAATCCCCCAAACCCAGAACCCCACTGTTCTCCGCAGTCCTCACCCCCTCACCCCCACCCCACGAGTGACCCCACCCTCCCACAAGCAGCCTCGCTCCCGTCTCTGGGACCTTCGCCCCCCTCAGCTCCAGCCTCATTCCTTAACTCCATTTTGGTTTTGTGTCTTTACTTCTCTCAATCTAATCTATCTATCTATTCTTGAATTTGTTTCTGCTTTTATGTATCTGTCCATTATGCTCATGCTGTCCAATTTGTACTTTTCTTCGTCACTCTCTCTCTCTATCTCTCTCTATCTCTCTCTCTCTATCTATCTCTATCTATCTATCTATCTCCTCTCTCTCTCTCTCTCTCTCTCTCTCTCTCTCTCTCTCTCTCTCTCTTTCCCTCTCCCTCTCCCTCTGTCTGTCTGTCTCTCTCTCTCTCTCTCTCTCTCTCTCTCTCTCTCCCTGCCTCTCTTCCTCTTCCTCCTCCTGCTCTGCTCTGTTCTGCTGTAAACCCTGTCGGCTGGGCTGGATGAGAGGCCTGACGTGGAGGCTTGGGACGGGAGTGGGAAAAGGGTGGGGGCAGGAGGCCACACGCTGTTGGTTTAGCGGCGCCAAATATAGATGCCCTATTAGAGCGCACTGGTAGGCCCTGTAATCTGCTCCACCTCAGTCACCCAGTCACTCAGTCACTCGGCCTTTCTCTCCCAGTGCTTTTGCTCCCCGGCCTTAGAGGCAAGCGCAACCTGAAGTGCACTCTAGGGACAGCAATATACATTGAGTCTGGCACATGCATATCACATCTCTCACTGTCTGTTTTTTTATTCATATATTTACATACAGTATGTATGTGTGCATATGTATATGTACAAACATGCATACAGATATATTTATATATAATATTTTTTTTACCATACTACATATATATATATATATATATATATATATATATATATATATATATATATACACACACACCTACACCTTTGCTGCTTCTGTTGTCTGATCCCTGTGTGTGCTCGACAGGTGGAGGAGAGTGAGAACGAGTGGTCAGTGCCCCACTGCTTCACCATCTACTCTGCTCAGAGGACCATTGTGGTGGCAGCCAGGTGGGATGCGCTCCTCGCCTGCGGCATGCGCGCACACACACACGCACACACACACACACACACACACACACACACACTCCTGTAGCAAACATATGGCACACACCTGCTAATACAAACACCACATGCATGCCGTAGGCTAGTGTCTGTAACACTGTGTGTGTGTGTGTGTGTGTGTGTGTGTGTGTACGTGTAACACTGCCAATTATTCCCTTTTTTATTCCCAAGTTTGAGGAAAAAACAATATAAATTTAATTTATTTTTTGAATGTTCATGCACTCAGTTCCAAAGTGGAGATGAACAAGTGGATTGAAGACCTGAATATGGCGATTGACATGGCAAAAAAATCTCAGGAGAAGTCGGACCTCTTTGTGGAATCTGGCCTATCAGATCGCTCAAATAGTAAGAGAGAAAACTGATGCATACATATTTCCACAATATGAAAGGTCATTACATGTTAAAGAGTTTCATTCAGGCTTCACATAATAATTGTTTTTAAACAATCGTGTATTTAATTGAGATGTGTATTGCATTGATGTAAGATTGATAAAGGAGCAAATTTTATCAGACAATGTTTAAACCCACTATGTGTAAGTTTTATTTTTTTCGTATGAGAATTTCTCCCATCTATCGGCGAAGTGGTATACTGCACACGTTTGAATAAAATGTATTAGCCCTTCCCTTCCCACGGTCCTCATTTCCAATGGTCCTCATTTCCAATGGTCCATTGAAAATGGTGGCGCAAAATGGATATTCTCATTTGGTACCCAGCCACATCTATATATAAATGGAAATTACCAAGTTTACGGGAACACTACAATTTATTCATGGAGGTAATTACCATCGTTTTGCATTATATTTTTAAAATAAAAAATGTATTTTTAATAAAAGACGAAGATAAATAGAAGATAAATCCTACACATAGTGGCTTTAAAGGTCAAAAGCAGTGTTTTGTTTTTATTTCACTCCATTTTTGAAACAAAACCCCAGACCTCCCTGCATGTGTTAGTGGGTGTTTGAAATACTGCTTGAATAACATAAGTGTGCCACAGAAGTCATTCTTCAGACCGGAGCCAACTCTGGAACCTCTGAACAACTGTGTGGATTCACGTTTTTTTTTTTGTTTTGTTTTCCTGGGAAGCAGCTGTGTTCCCTGAGCAGCGTCCATCCTGCCTCCTGACGGCCTTTCCTCACCTTATTCCCATCCTCACTCCTCTTCCTCCCCACTCCCTCCTCCTTCCTCCCTCTATCCTCGCTCCTGAACAGGGTCGTCTGACGAGGTCTCTCTTGAGCAGGAGTCTGAGGATGACATGAACTCCTCCCGTAGCTCCCTGGATAAGCAGACGCACCACCGCGCCAACACTACCATGCACGTGTGCTGGCACCGCAACACCAGCGTGTCCATGTCTGACCACAGCCTAGCCGTGGAGGTACACCTCCCTGACCAGAGCGAGCACACACGCGCACACACACACAGTAGAACTCCAGTGCGCACACACGCCTATATAACATTACACTAACGCGCACACATAGATATATATACATACACACACACACACACACCTATTTCTCTACTATATACGTACACACACACACCTATAACTCTATTATACAGACACACTCACACACACACCAACAGCAAAACTCTGTTGTACACACACACCTATATAACAATACACAAACGCACACATATATACACACACACGCCTATTACTCTACTATACATACACACACACACACACACACACACACACACACACACACGCACACACCTATAACTCCATTACACACACACACACCTATTACTCATTACTCTTATTTAAAAAATTATACAGTATACATACAATGATCATTCATAGCTGCTCAAAACCACTCAAAATCACTCCATAAAATAGTGACTGGCTAGTTAAGTTAAAATCAGAGCTGGTTGGTGGTCCACATGACTTTCTATAGGTTGGTGCATTTTAAAGGGTTTAATGGGTCTCACACTCAGCAGAGGCGTGGGGTGCATTCGCATATGTGTGTGCATGCGTGGGGTTGTCATGGTGCATGCCAACGATCACACAGGTTTGCTTGCCCCCCTTCCTCCTTCCTCCTCCCCCTCCCATCTCTGCAGCTCTGTTTCTATGAGTTACCAAGAGTTCCTGGTCTACTCTGCTGCTATAGTTCACCTGGGGTTTCTGGTCTACTCTTCCTATGGTGCACCTATATCCTGCTCTTCTTTGCTGTTCACACTAACTAACAAGTTTCTCATTTTTCAGCATCACTCCATCTTCTTCCCTTGTGCACTCTTGGTCTGGATAGAACACACTCTTCTGTGTGTTGCCGTTGCTCGAGTTGGGAAGGTTTTTGGTGATCCGGATGCTTCTCTGTCTTTATTTGCCTACAGAACTTCCTCTTGGGAAATGTCATGTCTAGCTGCTTTTCTTCTCTTCTCTCCATTTTGAAACTGCATGTCAATGTGCTAACACAACCTTTTTCCTTCTCTTTTTCCACCTGACTCAATTCCAATCCTTGCCCCCTTCTACCTTCCTCTCCTGCCTGCCTGCCTGCTGTTGTCCTTGTTTTCATCTCACACTCTCTCTCATATACCCATTCACCCCCCTCACCACCCGCTCACCTTTGTCCTTACGTCTTTTGCTTGCCTTGCCGTGTCCCCTCTCCTCCTTCCTGTCCCCTCTCTGTCCGTCTCAGTCTTCAGCTCTCCGGCCGTCTCCCCGGAGCTCCCCCCTCGCTATCTCTTGGGGCAGGGCCAGAGACCCAACACAATCACTCACGTGTGCTGGTACCGCAACCAGAACCTCTCGCTCAACGATTACCTGCGCATGAACCAGGTACCACTGGAGGGGGCGATCCACCCCACCACAAAGCTCTGCTGTTCACATCTGGGTTTCTCCAATTCCCTCTCGCTCCCAGAGACTCCTAAAAATAACATTGTGTTTTCTGGTGATGCTAGGAAAACTCTGAGCTGGAATTGAGAAACCTTGGTGACTTTGTGTGACCCTAGACTTAAACCACTGGCTTTAGTCATTACTAGCACCACACCCTCCTGGATTGTAGATGCATTGTTAGATGGTTTTAATGGTTTTATTTGATGCCCAATAAAAATTGATATCATGCCCCCTCAACTGTATTGTCTTTGAAATAACAGACTTGTTACATCTTAACATTCCTTTTACTTATCCAGAACCAGCTCTCTGGCTACCTCTTGAGGAAATTCAAGAACAGCAATGGATGGCAGAAGCTCTGGGTGGTGTTCACCAACTTCTGCCTCTTCTTTTATAAAACACACCAGGTACTGCCACTCTTCTGAAGAGTCTGCACTGAATTTAGATGTCGTTATGATTATGATTAGTTATAGTCAGCTCCAAAAATCTATTGCTTAGACACCGACCGTGCCTGGGACGGAAGTAATTAAGTGTCTTTACTTGCTGAGTCAAAACATTCCCATGGACCGAGAATTGCTTCACTTTCACCACAGATGTTTGCTTTCAGGACGTAGGAGTAGTATAATTCTGTCCATTCCTTTAAGGTACCACTTTTGTAAGGTTGTTTTTCTTTCCTTCATCTTTTTCACTGCCGTTCTGCTCTTGTAACCTCTAGGATGACTTCCCACTGGCGAGTCTCCCGCTGTTAGGCTACACGGTCAGCACGCCTGGGGAGAACGACAGCATCCACAAAGAGTACGTCTTCAAGCTGCAGTTCAAGTCCCACGTCTACTTCTTCCGGGCGGAAAGCGAGTACACTTTCGAAAGGTAAAGAGGCATCCTGCTGATCCATTAAAGCATCCTGTCTAACTAACTAGCTAACAAGCTAACTAGGATTAACAGAACATGCTAAGCCAAGGCACTTCTAAAGGGGAACAGGATTAGCATTTTAAATTGCTGTGACTCATAAAATGTTCCCATCACGCACAATGTGGAGAAACAAATGGCACCAATAGTCATGGTGGGAAATGGGTGTGTCCTACCAGCATCTTTAAGGCTTGCGGCTATAGGTTGACATAAGCGTCATAACCAAGAAGCCAAACAGACATCCTGGACGAGCAAAATCATGTTCATCCATTTCACCTCTCTCAGAAAGGCAGGTGATGCCTAACTCCCATTTCTTTCCTTCTTTCTTTCTTGAAAAGGTGGATGGAGGTGATCAAGAGTGCAGCCAGTTCCACAGGAAGAATGAGCCTCCTGATCCCCAAAGGCACGGTGGAGATGAACGGAAACTAAACAGCAGACTGGAGCTGAACTTCTGGAGCTGGGGGCTGGGCCTTGCAGACTCTCTGAAGAACCTGTTGTTGTTGTTGTTATTATTATTATTATCAATTTTCTCCTCCTGTTATGGCTTTGTGTGTGTGTGGGAAGGGGGGTGGGGGTGTAATTTGCTGTTAATTGACAGGTGACAGGAGAGGGTAGGCTTTGGAGCTTGGATGGGAAGAGACCCCCCATTCTCCACCTGTATCTCTTACTCTGTGGCTTGACTTTGATCCACCAGCCAGGTACCTGGACACACTGCATCTCAGTAGTCGTCACGGTCCTGGTTACCCACCTCTTTGAGGAATACTGCTTCTTTCTCTGCTAAAGCTGCAGTAGCAGTATCTGTAGGACCGTGTTCTACATATTACCCATAAAAAGCCTTTAGGGGGGTTAATTTTCTTTAAAAAAAAATAAAACATATCCAAAGAGATAACACTGAGATTAATAACTAAATAGGCAGCTGATTTGATTCACATTTTTGTGTTGATTAGTGTCCACTAATCTCAAACCAAGGTCAATTTGTTGTGACAATAATACGGTTTTAAAGACAGTTGTGTCTTTCAACACAGATTTGAAAGTCCTAGGATGTTGAGCCTTTTTATTGTCCTGCTCAGTCACAAGCGGTGGAGTTAGCAGATATGTGTTAAGCAGTGGCCATATTGACTTCTATTACGTTTTATTACAGTACTGTTAGGGACTTGTTTGAGGAGAGGTGCACTATAGTGCAACAAAGGTACAAAGATTTCTATGGCAACGAATGACCTGGCACTAAGGGAAGACTGGAGGGGACAGTGAAGTGAAATGATGGAACAGATACCCTGCAGGGTGTTCTACGACTGGGCCGATGCACTCAAATAGTACAGTGGGTCAGGGAACAGTGATGCAGAAAGTACTAGAAAGATGACGTTGTCCAGAGTTAGATGTAAGGTTATGGAGTGACAACCTAAGGTTAGTTTTGGCATGTTGAGCAGATGCTTAAAAAGTGAACAGCCTCTCACTTGTTTAAAAGCTTGAAAGCTGCTCTTCTTAAGACAGCTCCAAGCAAGTCCCCAGGAGTACTCCGTGTTCCGTAACCCTAAACAACAAACACCTCTGCACACCTTTGAAAGTGTAAAAAAGTGAAAACTGACTGCTCACCAAAGTCAAAATGAGGAACATATATTTGTGGGAAGAGGTTTGATGTTTAACCTGTTAACTGTTACTGTTAATGTTACTAGATCCACCTCTGTGTGGAATTAAAGGGATATTGTTGGAATGTGTTTTTCTGTATTGCTTAACACATTAATTTATCTTAAAACAAGGTCATTGGGTTTGGAGCTGGGCCATCCTGGTGATAATGGGTTCATTTTATTAACAGGGTACAAAGGATGAGATTACTTTCTAGCAATATCACCTAGTGCCTCCAGGGGCACTGTAATAACAGTATTCAGTGGCTTTTCTTTGTCCCACCATTGCATTTCAACTAATCCAGACCCATTTTGAAACCAGCCCTTGATATTTAAGTTCTCTCCATTTCTCTCTCTTAATGTCTTGCCTTTTGTATGTGGATACGGTACAGTATATAAAGGAAAAAGTGGTACATGTTGGGATGCAAAAAGTTTACTTCTTTAAAAGAAAAAAAAAAAGCAAGACTGAACCCATTTAGTCCAAAAAGTTCAAAAGTTTTATTTAGGTGATGGTCAATCTGTCTCAGCATATTTTGTATATTCAGCAGTATGGCAGTGTTAGAGTGAAGGTTAGCCTTTATTATTGGCTGACATTGATATATATTAACCCTGTCCATGGTGGTACTGGTCACTGTAGGTCTGACTGTCCTGCATCTACAGCGGGCATTAGAGTATGTGTGTGAGAGTGAGTGAGTGTGTGTGTGTGTGTGTGTGTGTATAAGTAAGGGAACGCTTTAGATCCTGGTACCACAGGGCCCCCTGCAGTCCGGAATGGTGACGAGGGGAGCTGGGGCCCTCTTTGTTTTGTACGTGTTTTTGTATTGAGGACTGGAATCTCTTGCCTCCCACTCACTAGCAGACAAGAGGCTGATAAAAATCTCCCATCCCAATGAGGAGGGGGGGGGGGGGGGACTTCATTTAGACAACTGGCACAGTTGGATTGCTACAGGTCTGTCTGTCAGATGTTACAGGTGAAGGTGAATATGGTGTGATGATGATGGGCTTGGCCTGACTGATTAGATCATCTCTGTCTGAGACCCATGCCCCTTCCTCTCCTAACATCCTCACTGTACACTGTTACTTTCTATTTATTATGTAGCATGTTGCCGGAGTGCTGCTGCTCCTGAACACTTTGCATGTAGTCATGACCGTGTTATTGCATTGAGAGGATAAAATAAAAGTCCAAAATTGGTTAACTGATTTCCAATTGTCTGTTTGATTGAAAACTTTCTTTTAGGCAAACGTTCTTATGTGGTATATGTATTATACATGATGACGGCTCAGGAAAGAACAAACGAGTAACAAAAGTTTGTTTTGATTTAATACATCCGTGCGGTTTTAATGTTTACGACATGGTATATATACATGGATCACTGTTTACGACAGCTGTTGTCTTCCCTCTTTGCAATACACAGAGCTTTTTTTTTATTTGTACTTTTTTTAACATTCATTATTCTATAAAGGAAATTTAAAAAAAAATCTGTCATCGTAAGCTCTAATTAAAATCTGATGTGTGGCGTTGGTTGAATGGTTGATTGGTTGGGTAATGGATAGGCAGAGTGGGACAGAGAAAGAGAACAATAGTAGAGGAGGAGGGGGGGGGGGG